>LR999963.1:165577959-165805459 GCA_905220375.1 Tachina fera
GGAAAGAGTGCAGCAGACATTAATAATAAATCAAGTAAAGATATCTCATCAAATAATACACAGGAAAGCAATAATTTGAGTACTCAAACCAGTCTAGAGAACTCAAAAGTTGCATTGACTGAAGCAAGTAGTTCTGCTAATAATACGCACATTTTGAGTGAACTTCTCATAACATCAAATGATACCAAAGAAACCGAAAGTGCAAAAACTTCGTTATCCGTCGCAACTACTGAAAATGATTTTTTAAATAATAAACAAGAGTCTCAAAATCTTTTAGCAGAAAACTCGACTGAAAGTCTAACTTGTACGCAGCAAAGTCCAATTAAAAGTGAACAAACGCCAACAACACAATCTCAGAATGAAACCGGCGATGTTGATAATTTCGGAGATCATCAGAACAAAATGGAGATTAATAATTCCGATGTCGATTTAAAGTTGGATTGGAGTAGTCAGGGCAACAAAACCAAGGTAATTGCAAAGCACACTTTAATTGGTGCCCCCTCCCTCATTAATTCTTATAGGTAAGGTTAAGTTTGACAGGTTTCTGAGAGGATATACATAGCAAGTTTTCAGATCACTTGGTTCCAAAGCATCTGTTATACCTTTGTTTAACCTGAGAATATTATTATGCGTTTATTACAGTGTTACTTTACATATGTAATTTATTTATTTATTCAAAGTATATTTTATATATAAATATATAAAATACAAAAAAAGCAAAGCGCAGAGTAACAAGACCATATTGCGCGTCTAATTCAAACAAAACGATTATTTATGAAATAGATTATTAAAACAAAATATATATATATACAAAAAATATATAAAGAATTATAGAAGATAAATGAATTACAATATTTGAGAAATGTGCTCTTCGCACATAATATTAAATTAGATAAAGTTATTCATACAAAAAATTAAAAAGAAGTTAATTAAAATAGAGAAAAAGAAAGTTAAATGTCAGTTATATTATATTTAGTAAAATATTCTAAAATGGCAGCAGTCTGTTGAGGTTTGGAGCAAACCAATGAGTTCTCAAGTGGAACAGATAGACAGGAAATTGGACAATCCACAAGAATATGATATACGATATTGAAATTTGATCCACAGAAATTGCACATTGTGTAACTCAAACTATCATAATAATGCCGTGAGTTAAATAGACATTTTCCCACTCTAATACGGGCAAGTGAAACACATTAGGTGTGTTTTTTACTTTTGCAGTAAAATTCAGTAAATGAGTAGTTACTGCAAAAATTTTAAAACTTACTCTCAAAAAGAGCTGTTGCCGAAAAAAGTACGCGAACGGAAAAATAGTAAAAATTATTAAGATTAAAGAAACAGCTGACTCGAACTGCATCTAGTGTTAAAAAATATATAAACCTATATATATATATATATATATATATATATATATATATATATATATATATATATATATTCAACTATTCAACTCTTTTTCTTATTGGTACTCGATGCAATATTTTTATAACACGAACAATCTAAGGATATATTTTGTAATTTATTTCGTGTTATATTTGTAAATAACTTCTTCTGGTTAAATTACTGAAAATTATATGACTATTTGTTAATTTTACTGATTACTTTAAAAGCAAGTGCTATACTAATTAGTATAGTGAATAAGTACCACTTCCTAAAAAATTGATTTAAGTTTTTTGGAAAAGTGGTTAATAACCACATCCTATATGTAAAATATATTGGATTTACTTCACCAATAAAAAATCACACTTTGTTTTAGAGTTTTTATAGCAAATCTTATGCGGTCACGGGTTGGCAAAAACAGACCAAATCGCTCCAATGACACGCTAATGTAAAATTCACTACTTTTTGCTCGGAGTTTGAAGTGCTTCGTATTAGTAGTTGTGGTGCTTTTTCTACTTTTTTTCATCACTTCAAAGCAAAGAAAAAGGAATTTTAAAATTTTACTCTCAAGAGTGTCTCTTGCACAATCTTTTAAATTTTTTTATTAAATAAATTATACTTTGTATTTGCTTACTTTTGTTTATTTTATTCAACCATATGTTTTTCTCACCTACTGGATTTTACTGGCAAAAATTTGTCCAGTAAAAATTCCAGACTGTCAGTCAGCAACTGTCAATTTGCTCTCATACAATATTCGTATTCGTATTCGCGAATATCAAAAATTGACATTCGTTACATCACTAGTACATATGTATATGTATTTAATGAATGAATCAGGGCTATAATGAAAAAATTCCTCCTGAGTTTTCTCCCTTTTCCAATTAGATTTTTTTGTTTTCCCTATCACTTGCTATAAGTTGGAATTGTTCCCCGGGAAAAATTTCACGTGAAATTTTATTCATGATAGCCCTGAATAAGTAAAATAAAATAAAGTAATATAATAACTAATATGTAATAGAATCGTATGGAGAATTTTAACTGGTTACATCCCCTTTTTAATGGTACTTTTTCTTCCTTTATCAAAAATGGAGAAAAGTTACTCGCACATATCGTGCCATAAGCCTGGTACTCTGTTCAAAATTTCGTGCGATATGCTGTCAAACTACATATAAAAGTGTTTGGTATGAAATATTTGTGAAATAAATTCGCAAAAGTAGTACTCTGTTCTTGTTGTGAAAAACACGTAAAGTCATGTCTTTCCATGCAAAACTAGTCTGGCATCATTTTAGTTTAGCTGCGAAACAACATGAGCAGTACTTTTTTCGCACGGAATTTTAACAATGTTGCATACTTTCAAGCAATAAAAGCAAGAAATTTATAAAAAAACGCGAGTTGGTACATGTCAAATTTTTCATGCGAAATAATCAAGGTTTTTCGCAACTTCGAACAGAGTACCAGGCTATAACCGTCAAAAAAAGCTTAAGCTACACAATTTTCGGACTTAATTTTTTGAACAGAATCGATTATTTGCGATTGTAAATAATCGATTTTCGCCAAAAACGAAATCATCTGCAACAAATGTGTCGGCTAAGCTTGTTTAGCGGTCATGGCTCGATGTATTCAACATACAGGGCAGCCATGGTTTGCAACGGCGATTTGCTATATGTAATAATACATTGGCATTTTGGCAATACAATTTATAGTTTTTAAAATTTGAATATTTTTTTGCTTATCAGATCCAAATATGGCATGAACAGTTGAGACCAATTTTGGCCAAATCAAGAGAACGCCATCATTTTGATGTTTTTAAACTGGGAACCGAAATCATCGAGACAGTACAAATTAAAAAAAATTCGCTATGCGAGTCATTAAATGATGCGCCGCCATCGTCTGAAAGTTTGACATCTTTTCACGACGTAATGGAAAACAAAGATCCATCTTATGTTTCCAGATATTTCCTCTCCACCCTACTGCTAGCCAATCAAAATAATATAGAAATCGCAATAGAAAACAAATCATCCGAAAGGCCTTCCTCGTGGGAGGACATAAACTTGAAATTATTGAGCACGAAACGTCACACGGTAGCAATTGAGGACAATATTGGTATGATTGATAGCAAACAAAATGCTAGAAAGCAAGCAGAAAAGGGGCATTCCACTCGAATTAAAAATAAGGCAATAGACAGTCATCATACAATAGAGTCTGATGAGGATGAGCCTCTAATAAAATCGCAAAGTAAATTGAACAAATCAAAATCATCACCTTTAAAACGTAGTAATAGTGATATCACAAAACCTGCATACATAGCCGACAAGAAGCCTAAACAAAACTCATATCCGCCATCTAGAAGAAACAGCCGACAGGATGAGTTAAACAATCTGATTCAAAACGTACAAATTATAGTGCCACCATTTGCTATGCCACCATCAACTGTGCACGCTACCTCAATAATGCCCAGCACCAGTCGCCAAGCTCAAACGATACACAGCGCCTCGTTCAAAGTCAACATCAATGCCATACGGACATTACAACAGATTGAAAAGGTACAAAGTGGATGTGATGATTATGATTCTGGTATTTTTTCACTTGAAGAAATGTCGACATCATGATGATAGTATCTCTTTTATGTTATTTAAATTAGCAAACGTAGTTAGTATGTATATGTAAATTTGTCCGTCTGCATGTTTAAATGTCCACGGTTGTTGTTATACATACATATGTATTTATTTTAGTTAGACGCGACTGTACACAAAATGAATCAAATTCAAAATTTTTCTAACACCATACAGAGGTTTTTGGTTAATATTTTTGCAATAATATCTTAACAAAATTTGTTTTATTTATTAATAATTAATTTTAAAAATGTTATTTAAGAGTAGTTATTATAAAAATGTATCATTTAAAAAAATTAATTTTATTTTTACATCTTGTCCTAAGTCTAATATATTGTAAAGACATTTTAAACTAATTAACTATGTTATAAGAATTATTAAATGCTTGTGTTCTGTTTTTAGAATACACACCAATTGTTCCAAAAAAACTTAATTAAAGTTATTAAACACGTTTATTGTTTATATTACATTAAAATCCTTTCAAGTGGATTGAACATGCTTAAAACATTTACTCACTTTTTATCAGCAGAATAAGTATATAAAAAGCTAAATTATTTAGTTAAAAATAATTTGGTTTTTAAAATTTTATGTTAGGAATGAAAAAAAAAATATATAAAAGGATGTAACAATCACTGACTCTTTTACACATAAAATATTCGTTGTAAATATTTGTAAATAATTTATTTTACATATCGCTCCTTTACTTCAATAGTTCCACAACTCAGCAAAAATAAACTAGTTCTGCAGAAAACGCTTTTAAAGATTTCAATTTAGACACAACTCATGGAAAAAAAATTCAAAAATATTCTTCTCCCAAGATGTGGTAGTTGAAGCTATTTATATGAAATTTTTACACAAACTAAAATACAAAATGCCGAATTATTGTGCATTATTTGACTTATAACACTAGTGAAGTAAATGAGAGACTTATTAGTTAGTGAAAACAAACAGTCTGTAAATAAAGAAATTACCTTATTTTTTCATAACTCCTGTAAATGTAATATGCAAAACTTTGATCTACTAGCACTTGTAAAGACAACAGATTCAGCCATGTGACAAAAAATTGAGTTTGAAAGCGCATTTAGCGAATAAAAGACATATCTTGATGATCTCTTAATGTTTGATGAGCATATTCAAACTTATTTTGCAATAATTCTTGTTGATTTTCTTTTTCAAAATCGTTCTATGTTAAACGATAAGAAATGAAATTTGTAAACATTTCCATTTAAATTCTATTGAATTACTATTAAATTTCGTTCTATTTTGAATGCCTCAATTGGTCTGATTTTTGATTCTCACTATTGCTCGTAATTCATTGCATCTTTTCAAAATGAATTGTTTCGAAAATAATCGATTTTCATCATATACATATATTTTATTTAAAAATTTACATGAAGAATATTCTTAAAATAGATTTCAAATACATTCTACTTTTTTTTTTAGAAATATAAGCCTAATTTTTCTATTTCAAATTCAATTATTGAGGCATACAATTATTATTATTTTAGAATGAAAAATTTGTTTATGTTTCATTTGAGTTATCAGGGGCTATACTCTGTAATTCGAAATTTTGAATTTACATTTTATTAAGATTCAAATTCGAAAGCGTTTTCTTTCATTTCGAATTACAGATCGCTGGCGATCTCTAATATCGTTTTTTATTGCATCGTCGGCTTAAAGTGTAAACCTGCTAAATCCACTTTTTATAACATATGAAATTTTAATGCCGTTCGAAAGAGGAACAGATGCTGAAATATTTATTATAATTTGAAACTCTACATGTCGAAAAAACTTAATGTATTAGACTAATTTCTTATGCATTGTATAGAAAATATTAACAGTATTTTGGCTCTCCTGTAAAATTTGGGTTTACACTCTCTTAATAATTGTGATTGATTTTATCATGTAACGTCCTAATTTAGTTTCGAAAATATCTGAAGTGAATTTGAATTACTAAAATAGTGGAATTAGAATGAAAAAAAAATTCCAATTTTAAATTCTTTTATGAAAAAAACTTAACGGAATTTTTTTATTTTTATGCTACAATAATATACAAGGTATTACCGAAGTCTTCAAGAACATGAAATTATGTACATTAGGGATTCGCGATGTTTCCTACCTGTAGTTAATTTTTCACTGTAATTCAAAAATCGCTATTAACTACTGCGATTGGTTTTATCAACTAACCGCCGCTTGAAAAATACTTGTTTCATATGTTAATACTATTGTACATACATATATCTGTGGCAAAAAGGAAAAAATGCTTAAGTCGAGATAAGCTGTTTACGAGTTAATATTACCTCCGTAATCTGCATATTTGAAAGTAACCCTGGTCAAAATCTCAATTAATTTGTGCGATTTTTCAGGAAGTTTTAGAAAAATTACTTGCAGCTTATCTTTTTTAGACTTCTAATCTAATTTGGAATAATAGCCTTAACCCTTAACTGGTGAGGTTAACAAAAGTTACATAAATGGGGAGGTTTGTCCATGGGACACTGCTAAATTATTTATTAATTTTTAAAAACTCCAAAGGTCAATTAGTAAATTATAGAACGAATTTATAAACATATTTCCGTTTTATTTAAAAGAAAAATAAGTACATATAAATTTGTCTTAAGAAAAACGAGTTTTATTCTTCATTTTATATAGATGTGATATTTTTTGAAAACTTAACAAAATTAATTTTTTTATAATAAAACAAAAACGTATTTTTTTTCTTAAATTAAATATTAAATAATAATAGATAAAATTAACATATTAATGATCATCTTTGAGATCATAAAATTTGCAAGGCTTATTTTAAAGGTGATGTTGGTCTGGGGGACCACACTTCTAAATGAAGGTAGCTGCTACTAATTGCATAACAAAAGAATTCAACTGTTCACCTCAACACGTGCAGTAAGACTGAATAACTTGAAGCTACTGAGAGACTCAGAGAGTTATGTAGGAGAGGGAAAGTTATACAGGCCTTAATTTTTTTTAAGGTGGTCCACTGGACCAACATCACCAGTTAGGGTTAATTGAGGTTATACTTTGGGATATTTCAACTTAAATGAATTACTTGTAGTGTTTAGAACGATGTTTGCTTAAAATACTAGAGGTGAACAGAGAATTTCCCAATTTAACTAAAAGAAATTCATTTCTGCAAATCGACTTGAACGCTTAAAAGTGCTCTCCTGAAAAACAGTAAAATATGACTTAAGCATTTTTTCCTTATTGCCACAGATATTTACTTTACTTTAATAAAACTATCACGTTAATTTTTATTTTATACATTAAGCTTTTGTAGAAAAAAAAATTGTAAAATCGCGTCAATTCGACTTTTCTGGCAACTATAGCTCTCACATTTTGATTTCATTTTATATTTCATTGTCTATCTGTGCTGTTGTTGTTGATGTTGCTCTTCTTATTAGTAAAGGTATTCACGTCAACTCTTGCAACTGTGAAAAAAAGCATAATTGCACTTTCTGACGTGAGCAACCCATTTTGTTTAGTTCTCTATCAAGCAACACAATATGTGCAATGATATATTGTACTCGTATGTTTCTTAATTGTTAAAAGAGTTTGTTTAAATGCTGAATTATTCTGTAATTAATTCAAAATATCAATATTAATAGTATTGGTATTATTTAACAAAATTGTAATAACGATTTAAGCCATAGGTCGTTTGAAAATAACAAAATTATATATGTTCTGAAATAATTTCATATCATGTGATTTTAAAAACGAACTATTAAAGCTGAGTTTGTCAGTGGCTTTTTATTGTGGCTCTTATTATGAGTTGCATTCGATTTTCGATCTTCGCTAGCTATCGAAAGTCGAAAATCGAATGTTCAATTCATATTATGAGCATCGAAAATTTTCTTGAGCAACGAATTTTTTATCGAACAGAATTTAGCTTTCGATGAAGTATTTTAGTATAAAAATTATTATAAACCATTTAGGTATGTGATGAAAAACAATCGTTTTGGAAAGGTGTGATGAATTCCGATCGATTTTTAGTATCATTTTTGAGCTAATTTTAAACTACTGACTACTAAAAAGCACACTAAAGGATAAAATATAAACCATACAATAGGGCTATGAAAAGAAATTTATCAAAAATGTTTGGAAAAACTATTAAAATCAAGTTTTCAAATTATTTATTAAACGACTATAGGAAACATATCACACCATTTATCGTTTTAAAATTGTTTTTGTGTCTAAATCGTTTTTAATCACATATCTGATTGCTTTTTATTATTAGGTAAAACTGTTGCAAATTTTAAACATTAATTTGAGTGATATTCACAATAAGTACATTCTTTGTCGAATGCTCGTCATAATACCAAATGAAAATTCGTTCGATCATTACTTTCGACTACAGTCGAAGATCGAAAGTTGCTCATAATAGGTGCCTGTATTTTTAAGTTTTTGTCATTTGCAATCGAATATTTTACTTCAACTTTCGAAGCTAAAAATTGAGGAAATTTAAAATTTTTAAATCAGCGTGATTTGCAGAACACAGGGCCGCATTTGAAAATCACGGTATCGCACATCTCTAATGTACATATATTTTTTTGGTAGAAAATAGATTTTATAGGAATTAGTTTGATTATAATTCAAAAATATGTTAAAATGTTATATAATTTTTAATTTTTACCCTACTTTTGTCTTTGTGTTTGCTGGGTTTTAAGACACAGGATGAGTTTTAAATTACTGCACCACCATAGAATTTTTTTCGAAATTATACACAACGATAGGAACTAAAATAGCCTTAATCGCAAATTAAGTGGTAGTGAATATCATTCCATAAACTCTTCATGTTTGAACGGAAATGTTTGATTTTGTCTTAGTTTCATGCGCACTATCAGAAATAATTATTTTATAAATAACCATGTTTACTTCTTATTCTTAAAAAAAACAATCACATTGGCGATCCCATTAACCCTTAATAGTTATCAATCATAGATTTATTAAATTTAATTTTATTTGCCAAGAAGACATTCAAATTTATTTATTTATTTATAAACATTAAAGCACTTATTTATAAAAATTATTAAAGCTTTGAAAAAAAGGCTTAATAGGAAACATTTTGTATGAAAATCTGTTTTATAAATCCTTAATAATTTTTCAGTCAGTTTTTTCTTCTCATTCAATATTTAGCTCTAGTTTTTAAACTTTTCAACTTTTCGTTTTAGACTACTTAACATTTTTTTTCAGTACCCCACCAACAAAAATCTGTTTCATAAATTTTTTTGGGATACAATTATTTATTGTTCTCCTTTCATTTTTCTTTTTTTATATTAAATTTTTTTTATAGATTTTAAGTTTAAATAATTGTACGGATTATGGGTGTTATTGTAAAAAAAAAGTCCATAATCTGATCTTTTTAAAATATTTTTGTTTTAATTTACACCGTAAAGCTATTGTATAATTTTATTATTTAAAAATACTAAAACAGGTATTTTTCAAAATTTTTTTTTCGTTAAATTATATTTTAGGGTCATATTCACAGCCTTTAGTTAACTAATGAAATTGGTTTAACCAGTGAAATTGATAAGAAAAATCGCTGTAGTTAACTATATACTGTAAATTTGGACCTTAATTTCCTTACGAAAAGAAATGAACAAGTGAAAAAAATATTTTTTTTCATAACGTTTTTTTTAATCTCCTTATGAGAAGCAATAACCAAAGTCAGAAACAATTTTTGTTTAACTTTGTTATGAAAAGCAAAATGCAAAGTTAAAAAAAATATTTCTTTAAACAAAGCCAGAAAATAAAAGATAATTTCCGTAGTTTTGAGAATATGTAATTGCTTTAGTCTGGTTATAATTATTTTCAAGAGAACCAAAAAGTTTTGAATTGGAACTAAAAATTCTATAAAAAATCTGTTACAATCTGTTGTAAACAGAAAGTTCACACAATTTCATGATTTTTCATAAAATTTAATGATTGTAAGGTGTAAATGGTGTCGGATATTATTTTCCAAACATTTTAATATTATATCGAATTGATATCAGTAAGAAAAATTTGAAAATTGTACGCATGGAAATCTAAGTTCCGTATTGAGGTGTGTATTTTTTGATATTTGATTTGAGGTAACCACTAATATTTTCACACAGCTACTAATTATTTAAAAAAAGTTTAGAATTCGTTTACTTGTAATTTGTTTAATGTTAATTGTTATTATTATTTTTTTTCAATTAATTTTGTATGTAATTTTTGTTTTTAATTTACTTTTCAGAAGTTGAAAAATCGTAATATTTCGGAATATTTTCGAAAGATTAAAAATTTACCAATTCGGCTTAAAAACTGATTGTTTTAAATTGTTTTTATTAAAAGTTATTTTATATTTAGTGAGACATCAGCCTGAAAAATTTTAATTTTTTAAAGAACTATTTTATATAAATTTTTTTGAAATCTATTAAAAAATGAAGCCTCAATTATTAAAGCAGTTTGTAAATAATATTGTTGTTCTTGTTATTTTGTTAAATTTTGAATTTGTGTTATTAATTTTCTTTTCTATTTGTTTTCATTTTCGAAAATTTTTGTAATTCTTTTTATTTTGTTATTTTTCCTTAGCATTATTATTATTTTTGTTAATTTTTTATAATTTTCTTTTAAGTTCATGTTTCTGTAATTTAAATTACCGTTTCGAATCAGGGGACGTATTATGGAATTCGATGTTGTTCGAAATTGTGTACTAAAATTTCGACCGATATTGAGTGCTAAATTTTGAATTTGTTTTACTGTTTTTTATTTTTTTTTTTCTATTTTGTTTTGATTTTCGAAAAATTTTGTAATTCATTTTGTTTTATTATTTTTCCTTAGTATTAATATTTTTTTAGTTTTCCTATATAATTTTCTTTTAATTTCATATTTGCATAATAAGGTTAGTTTTTGGAATCAGAAGACACATTTTGACAATCGATGTCGTTCGAAATTTTGTTCTTATTTTTCTTTTTGAACTGCAACTAAATATTTTATGTTTTATTTTTCATGACTTTTTTTGCTGAGTTTATCCTATTTTCGTTTGATTTGTTTTATTTTGAGTTTTTATTTAATTTTTGTTTTATTCCTTATATTTTGCCTAATTTTTTTTTAATTTAATTTTTAGTTAGCACTGCCTATATATAATTTAAAGTACCTGATATGCCATTTTTTAGTTTGAGTTTCGGATGTATGCAATTGTTTTTATAATTTAAGCCAGCAAATCATTTACCTTTTTTTTTGTTATGCACTTGCAATATATTTTTAATAATGGAACAAATTTTTTATCAAGTTTATAAAATAATAATAAGATTTTTATACATCCTAACTCACCAATAATGTACATAAATTATAACTCATCATAATGTTCATATGTACGCATGTGTAAATGTATATAATGAAAATATTAGTTTTAGATCTTGTATAAAATATTTACCTCCTAAAAACATTTTAAAATTTATTGTAAAATCTTTTTAAATTTAATAAAGAGAATATATTTTTTTATAAAAACAATTATGTTAAGAAATGGTATATTACGAATATTTTTAAGAAAGTTATTGTATTAAATAAATTGAAATCTTTTTGAAAATGAAAAAAAAATTAAATGTCTAACTTTGCTATTTGATTAAAAAAAAATAGATATACCAACGGACGACACAATCGTCCGTATTCTAGAATCTAAATGTAAATAATTTTATTAAGATTCAAAGAAAATTTATCTAAACGTCTTAAAAAATACATTAAAAAACATCCACCCACATACTTATATCCATATGCATGATTAAATAATACATGAAATTAAAAACACCTACGAAATCCCTTCAAGTAAGCTAATTCGATTTATTGAATTCTCTTCCTTTAAGTATTATGGCTTTCATACAATAACAAATAAGAGAAAAAAATGCTAGATCAAGAGAATTACTTCACACACACACAATCTCATGTTTTGTTTCTTGTTTACTTGTAGCTAATAAATGCGTGTGCAATATGTGTGCATGTAGTAGTAGCAACTTTAAACGCTTATCGCTCCCAAAATACTAACCCGATTTCAATAAAATATAGATTCTGCACATCTGTAGCAAAAACCCTTTAAAACCATATAAATCCTTTTAAAATCGGTGCAGTAGTACCAGCGTAAAAGGGATTACAAAAAACATGTTTGCCTATTAATTATATAGATAATCTGCTCTAATATATCCTAAAATTATTATAAATGTGTATTTAAATCTGTGCAACACAGACTAATATTGTTCTTTAAGAGAATACTCGGAAGATCCTTTTAAAATTTTAATCCGAAATAATTTCTTAACAAGGCTTGAGTGCGTTATTGTCAATTCTCATAAAACGAAATAAAAATATTATTCTTAAGGAAGAGATGAAAAATTAAACTGACCCCAAAACGGCATTTTTTGAGGTAAGAAGTGTGCCGTACTGTAGCTACAATTTTGCCAAATATTGTTAGTTAAAATTACGAGTCGCTGATAGATATTCTGAAAAAGTAAAAAACATTGTATTTCCTTTAGTTGTGCAACAAAAAAGTGAACGAAGAAATTATGGTTTTGGCAAAAGATCTCGACAAGATTTATTCCGTAGACCCTTAGCTAAGTAAAAATAATAATTATAATATAAAGGAAAACATAATAATAAATTGCAAAGTAAATTTTTAAACCCTACAGTAGATGAAGTGCGTGGCGGCACAGAAAATTGTCGATATTTTCCCCAGCTAAGCTCTACAGAGTTTAATTTTTCTTCTCTTTAGAAAATTTTCATTCTGTAAAAATTTAAAATACTGAATCCGCTTAAGCTTGATTAAAAAATTATTCCGGTGGGTCTATTCTGTAATTCGAAACGAAATTTATATATATATAAATGCTTTTGAATTTATATGTTATAAGCAAACAAATTCGAAAGCACTTTAATTCGTTTCCAATTATATAATAGATCTCCTGATTAAAATTCAATTAACATTTAAATATGCATTCTTAGTAAATCTTACTATCACATAACATGTACCCACAGCCTCTTAAGCAGATATACATATACTCCCGGTCTTATGAAAATTGGTACATACATATGGGCAATTCTCCGAAAAATTCCACATTTTGTAGCGTGTGACAGGAATCAATTAACCATGTATTTATGAACAATTTGACTAGATTTTTCTTAAAATTTTACCTAACGTAGGACCTGCTGACGACCTACACATATATATAAAGAAGTAAAAAAAGTTTCGCTTTCTTTGAAAAAAAAAACTAGCATTTCTGCTTGGTGCCGCATGCTACAAAAAGTTGACATCCCTGTGGAAATGCCCATATGTATATTAGGTTTCTATAATAATGAAATTTCCTTATTACTTTTCTGGTTACTCAGTAGCTTTCATTGCTCCCTGGACACAGGCAAAGAAGATGTCTGCTTTAAAAAATCCAATGATCTTAACGGTTTGATCCTAATTTTTAGCAAGAATTTCAATCTGATAACTATATATGAATTAAACTAAAGTAAACATATTAATAATAACATAAAACACTTACCTTTCTTCTATTAAGATGAACTGCAATAAGCTTTGATTATGGACATTAAGTTAAAACGAAAAACTCTTTCAATAACTAGAAAACTTTATATACCTTATTATGCACAAAATTCTTTAATATTTCATTACCATATTTTTGTATTAACTAAAAAGAAAACAGTTTTTTATCCTATTGCTATTCGCTATCGCTATCCGATGGAGATTTTTCATCGTCTTTCTTCTCGTCAGATTTATAATGACGATATTCCTTCTTTAATTCCCACATATTTTTATGCGGATTTTTCATGTTATAATCACACACTTCTTTCAGAATCTCCTTTAAATAACCAATTGGCTGTTTGGTGATTTTAACCAAATCTTTAATATTATAATATTGATGTTTTTCAAAAGCATTGAACAGCATGTCCATAACAGCATTTTTATCATCACGTGCTTTTTTGCCTTCAGCTTTTTTGCGTTCACGATATTCAATCTGTTACAATGAAAACGAAAAAATATCCAATAGTTAATTGTGGAAATAATTTAGAAATTCTTTTTATGTCCATAAATAAACTTACATTGTGTGCATGATCTTTGACGGGCTTAAAGTTTTGCACAATTTTATCTATGGGCTGCACTCGGCGTTGTGGCACTGAAGCCTTGCGTATAGACTCTAGTTTAAGTTTCATATAACAGTTATCCGCTATGGGACGACATTCCAATTTTTGTACTATTCTTCCCTCCATGTATAGTTTTTCAGCGTCAGGAGGTTGATTAGACGAGTCTTTACTTTCTTTGCTACTACTGATATTCGCAGTTGGAGGTCCCATGTGGGAAAACACTCCTAACGTTTGCTTCGTCACTACCGAAACATCAAGTATGTGTTCGGTGGGAATTTCTTCTTCGGGATCTAATTTAACTACTGCCTGCGTTAGACTCAGTGATACTTGTGCCTTTTGTCCGGGTGTTTTGCTTATCCTTAATTTACCTACGTCCATATTAGAGGGAGCTTTTTCCCATTTTTGTGCTATGTATTTGGGTACTTTCACTAACCACACACCACGTCCAGCATTTGAGAGATCAAGTTCTTTGTCAACAATGGGCACTTTTACATCTTTATCGTCATTTTTTGACATTTTATGGCTATCAAATTACACTTAATAATGTATTAAATAAAGTATTTATTTTGCTATTACAAGTTTTTAGCAAAATTCGTTTAATTCTTATGGAAAATGTGATGGAAAATAGGAAAAAGTAACGAGCCGTAAAAACTTTATTATTTGTTTGATTGGCGGATGGACGGAGATTGACACATGATAATCAGCTGTTAGCAGAGCTGCCACTACTTTAAGTTTGCTGGGCTTACACAAGTGGGGAATTGTTATTATAGCGTAATTGAAACAGGAATAATTTCGTTATAGCAAATAGTTACATGAAATGTACATTGCTCCATTTCCGGTGTAATGAAAAAATTAGGTGAGTATGCACGACTTAATTTAATTAGGGTAGGTAGATGAGCTCATTGTCGTTGATATTAGAGGCAAGAATTAAAAGAACGATTTGATGTATATTCTGCTAAATGGGAAGGGAAAATAAAAAACCAATAGGCGGATTTTTTAAAAAATTTTCTTTTTAATCATATCAAATTAGTATGAAAAATAACGAAAATTCATTTCAAAAAATATTTTTTCCATACAAATTTCAAAACGAAAAATATCGTTTGTATATACAAAATGTACTCTTTAGGCTCGAGGACTTAAGACCTTTTACAAAATGTGGCTTACATTCCCAAAAGAAAAACATGAAAATGTGAAAAATTCATTCATAAGCAAGTTGGGAGAGACTTAATGCGTTTATATTTGTTATTAATCATCATCAGGATCACTTTCGAAGGGATGGATTAGTTTAAATTGTACAAAATTCTGCTATAGATAATAACACGATGCACGAATTACTTAAAGCATAAATATACATATGAACTTTATGGATTTTATATATTTTCATGATTTTTGAGTTTACTTGGGAAGTGTTTGGATGTAAATAACACTGGGTCTTCACGTAGCAATTTCATTACTGAGAACAAGCAATAACGTCGGCATAATAATTTTATTATTTGAGGCAGATTTATGGCAATTTTTTCCAAAAATCTTACACATTCATAGGGCGGATATTGACTAAAATATATATTTCCAATGCAAAAGTACGAAAAATGTATGTTTAGTTTTTCTTTTATTGTGTTTTCGGATGATGTCTTTTTATATTTTGATCGAATTCGCTGTTTTGCAAAAATTAATGAAAAATACAACAAAAGTGACAGCAGATTGCTTGGCAATAATTGCTCGAGCAATCAGCACAGCAATCATTGCGCAAGGGATCGACACTTATGGCAATCGCTGTCTACACGTAGGAAATTTCATGGACGCAATCAATTGCCGCAATCGATATCGCTACGTGAAGACCCAGTGTAACATATTTACATGAAATATTGGGACAAGTGAATAAAAACGTAGCTTATGCTACATAGTTCCAAGTAGTAGTACTTACTAGCTTTATCTTTTCAGTACTAGCTTAAGCTAGTAGTTAAAGCTAGAAAAAGTGTAAATAACTCTTTGCTAGTGCTACATAGCTAGTACTGAAAAACGGTAGCAAATGCTGGAAAATTTAACAGCTGGCAGAAACCACTTATGAGTTCCCACTTTTTTCTTTTAAATCCCAGCATATTTTTTTTGGAATTTGGATGTATGAATTGTTAATTTATTTTAGCATTAAATAATTAGTTTTATTTTTAATTAAGAAGGCATGTCCAAGAACGGTAAATGCAAATAAACTTTACTCTTAGTTTAACCGTTACATTTTAAAATGAACAGCGATCTAAAAATGAAAAGTTAAAATCATTTACGTTTACTTTTCTGGAACATGGATGTTCAGTATGGAACAGACAACTGCAGCGATGCACCGCAACAATAAGTACACAGTCCAAACACACAGTCTATCGTTGACAACTGTGTCTCTCACACCTCAGCGAAAACTGTGCTGTGTGTGTGTTTTACTCAACATTCTTTTGCAAATATCTTTATGCGATCACAATTGTACTTTGCATTATTCGTACTGTGTCAGAGACACATTATGCAAGCAGCGATTGCAAAAATGCAATGAGAGCGAACACAGCCCTCAGGGTGTATTAATGCTCTCAGTACTTTGCAATTTCACAATCGAGTCTCTTTTTTATATGTTTTGCTTTTACAATTTTAATTTTTAGTTATCCCATTGGTTTTTTTTGTTTTTAGTTTTGGTGGATCAGCTAACTGTGTCATTTTTGATACTGTACACATATAAAACTTACTGTGTCGATGGCACGGAAACCGCAAAATACCAAACACGCTTTCTACACTCCACAGTCAATGACACACACACCAGACAATGAGTAACAAACAACATGAGTGTGCTCTTGATTGATTAAAAATAATACTGTGTCGACAATGATTGTACAGATTGCTGTTGCTGTGTGACCGACACAGTAATTTATATGTGTGTACAGTAAGTGGCAAAAATTACTGATTATGCAGTTCCCTGCTATGGAACAAAGTTTTTGTGAAAAATGGAATTAAGTGCTCAAAACACTTAAATCATTGACAGTTTTCATTTTTACTTCAATCAGAATTTTAATATTTTGTTTACAAGTTTTGGCGAACTTATTGAAACATTTGCATAAACTGCGAAATAATTATGCTATTTTCAACACATTTTAGCACGAAAATTGTTTAAATATGCATTCACTGCATACATGCATTCAATTTAAATTTATTTCCTAAATACCAAAATAAATATCCACAAAAGGTATTAACGCGGTAAATTAGAAAAATAATCGTAGTGGCAACGTTGTGTAATGACATTTGTTATTGCTTAAACCTGTTTATAAAACTAAAGTAATCGCGTAAGGGGTGGGGATTAAACAGCTATTGCTTCTTATCACGATCAAAAAGAAAATTTCAATTCAAGAAAAACTCCTCCAACACTTTTATAATAAATAACAAAAATTAAAAATTTTAAAAACCCCCGATATATCCAGAAAAGATGTGATATCTTCTAAGCGGCTGGACCGATTTTTTTCAAACATAGCTAAGAAAACTTTCGATCAAGCCAACTTTCAAACAGATAAAACTAAATCAAAATCGGCCGTTTGGTACTTACGAGTATTCGCACAGACACACATATACACAGACACACACTAAAAACTTATAACACTCCTTTTTTTGGTCGGGGGTTAAAAAGTATCGTTTAAATTGCAAGAAGAATTTAATTAATAAAATGTGGCTCTTAAAAGAAAGTGTAACATACATAACTTAAATTTTATTTCAAATACTTACTTTAGTACACATATACATAAAGATACGGCTTATAATAATTACCCGATCAGTTTAAACATTTTTAAATCTTAAATTTAGTTTTTTTTTAAATAGTTATACATACATAAATATTTAAAACATGTTTTCGGTATGAAAGAGGTCTAGAAAATATTATTGGAAGCTAAAGATTTACAGATGGAATGAAGCTTGATTTGTTAATATTTAGTTCATTTAGAAAGTACTTATTTAAAAAAATAAATTATCTCAAACTCTAAACTACTTTTTTGTATATTTATATAAATTAGCAATTAAATAACTACTTATTATATTTATGACTAATTTAATAAAATTATACATACATAAATACTTACAATGAATAAAGAAAAAACAATTTTTTATATACAAAAATAACAAAATAGCAAAGAAATTAGTAAATCATAAATTTAAAAATAAACCGTTAAATTATTTTCCGATGAACCCATTGTATCCGTGGCTGCTAATAAATTGGTTGAACCATTCACTCCCACATTTGTTATGCTGCCATTCGAACAGGATATAGTAGTGACTCCTGTTTGATGGGAGGAGGCTGTTGTAGAGGGAGCCTCCCAGGCCATTTTTTTAGTTTTGTCCGCTGACTGCGGATTTGATTGGCATAAAGAGTCGTTCTCTATTTCATCTTCTTCATAGAGCTGACCATTCGCTGAGGCCCTTGAAACTATACCTGTATACATCAGAAGCAAAATAAATATTTTATATCAATATTTTGTGGTTCTGTGGCCTTACTTACTTCTCACTGTGGCTGCATAGTTTTCTCTTTGCCGCTCTCTTTCTCTCTCACGCTCTAGGCTGGCTGCTAGTATGGCCGAGGCTCCTAGCCCCATATTGTTACCCAGATTACTGGGCTGATAGCCCCCGTTGCCAATTGGATTGGCCATGGTTATGTTGCCATTATGTTTCATATGCAGCACTGATACGTTGCCACTCGTTACTGCCGCCCCACTGCCATTACCAGCCACCTTTTCATGAGTAACTAAATTGGCCGACGATACAGTACTATGACCATGACTATGTACTCTATTACGTCCCAAAGCGGGCGTGGTTTTACGTGTTTTATTTTTGAAACGCACAATGTAACAAGTTAAAGTCAATACTATAACCACAAATACCCCCACAATAAGGGCGAACATGCCCAACAGATTGTTGCTCCAAGAAGCTTGAGCCAAAGCCATACCTTCCATGGTTACGGTAACGGGAACTGAAGTACTTCTGGGCGGCATACCAGAGTCTGTAGCAATGGCTATTAAATGTATGGTTGAGTCGTTTAAAGTCTGCAATTGTTCTGGTCTCATATAAATATTTCCTGTGTTATCGATTTCGAAGAGACCAGCATGTTGACCTCTAAGCGATAACTCCAGTTTGTCGTTGCGATCACCATCGGCAGCCTCAATTTTCCCAATCATAACACCCTCTAAATATTGAATGCGCGACTGCACCGATTGCTAGAATGTGACGGGAAAACATATGCATTAAAACAAATATTAATTTAAATATTTGCATATAATACATATTGTTACGTAAAAATACTCGAACCAACCTACTAAATGCAAATTTATTTATTTATTTATTTATTAAACATATTAATGCAAAGTAAATTTGCATAATATGGTGTTGCACAAATATGGACGGAGTAACGTAGACCATATGCCCAAGATGGTATTAACAGAATTTTATAAGGTTTTGTGACTGACTGTACACGACCTGTGCCTTCACATAGGAAGTAGGCAACGTTGTTGTTAAAGAAATTCCACAAAAAAACCGCAAGATTATACGGTTATCCGTGGCATTTTCGAATCTCATGTTGGCTGGGTTGTTAAGATGATACACATACAAACACACACACACATAGTGTAGACAAAAATAAAAATATAGTAAGCAATCGCGATTAATTGCTTCTATAATGATGCATATACGCTCATACATAGTTAATACATGAACCATTGACACGATTGGAAATGCTGCAGAGATGGTCTGGACGTTGCTGTCACATTCTGGAAGCCTTGCGAGAAGTTTAGTTTTTTATTATGAAGAGGTCAGAACATTATTTTGAATGAAGAGTAAATCTCAGTTGAAAGGAGCTGACAGTCGTACAAAAGTAAAGTCAGTGAGTGATTTTTCTTGTACAAACAGTGAGCGTTGGCAGAGTGATTCTTGTGTGAAGAACAGCAGAGAGGGGGTATTACTTCAAGACCAGCACAGACAGTTTTGTGAGACATTTATATACAACAGCTGAGTAGATGTCGTAGTAACCAGTTGATAATCATTTAAGTCATAGCTGGATGCCGAGAGAAACAAGAGAGATATGTATTCGCGTGTGTGTACTCCTTTTGTCTAAGAACCCGGTTGATGCTCGGCACTTTGGTGCAACTTCGGGTAGCTCAGATTTAAGTAATTCCAGGCTGTTCAAACTGGTACCAGCGTGCCGAACATCAATCGGCTTCTTATACAAATTAATACATTTCTCTCGGTTTGCTCTCAGTGGCCAGCTTTGAAGTAATTGAATTTGTGTGTGTCTGCGTGTGTGTTTAAATATTAAATAAGTGTAATTTTCTACTTCTTTTTTTAACAAACGTAACCTGCGAAGCGATTAGCTTGTCTGCAGAAAACACTTAGGGTCTATGGCGGGAATCGAACCCACGACCTCTGGACTGAGAGACTAGAGCATCGCTGTCAATCAGCCACAGGGGCACAATGTAATTCTTAGCCCTAATTAGCACACTGCGGTCCTTATTATTCTGCAAATCTTCGAGTCTACAGAAAAGCGTTTTAAAAGCGTTAAAACGTAACAATATGTACATAGTATTTATGGAAAAAAAAATTAAAAGCACTTACACTCTTCGGAACCATAAACTCGTAGTGAGTTTCACGAAATCTGGGCTCCCAATCATTAACATCTATCACTTCTAAGGAAATTTCGGCTGTAGTATTAGTCATACCATCTGTTGCAAACACTTGAAAATCATGTCGTGTCATTTTCTCATAATCTAAGGCTTTCGACAATATCACTTCTCCCAAAGAGCCCACACTGAAGAATTGCGAGTTCACTGGATCGGGTATGATGTATTTTAGATGTTTACCAGGCTTATTGGTGGGCAAAGCTAATATACGATTTCCCACCGCTGTATCTTCACGTATGCGCATGTGAAATTTTTTCTGTACAAAAGCTAAAGCGCTCATGTCACTGTGAGTGCCACCCGTTCTTGCCAAAGTGACAGTAACCAAGGCATATCTATCGGAATTATCAACTTGTGTAGCTTTTACCACCAAGGTAGCACCATTTGCTAGCTCCGAATAGGCAATAGGTGTGAGTAGAGTTATCACCCCACTATGGGGATGTATACGGAAGTATTTGGTGTCTTGAGATTGCACTATACCATATTGTATGGGTGCACATATGCCTTCATCTTGATCTATGGCTTTAAGGGGTTCAGGTCTTATTTTCAGCTCGCCCGGTCTTCCATCTGGTGGCAGTTCGGCATTGTAGGTTTCTCTCAGAAATTTGGGATTCTGATCATCGGCATCGGTAATTACTACTCTCAGTGTGGTGTCGGAAAACTTGGGTGGGTTACCTTGATCTTGGGCTCTTAGTTGTACAGTGAAATTTTGCATTTGTTCGTAGTCCAACGGTTTCTTTAGAACTAATGTGCCCTCGAGAGGATTAAGGAATTGTACGTATTCGGAAAAGATTCCTGGAAGTACTTGATATTCAACGGTGGAAAAAGGTCCTTGTTGATCGGCATCTTCTGCCTTGGCTCCCTGTAAAATGCGTGTTCCCGGCACTGTTACCTCGGACAGTGTAAGAGTGTATGGAGTGCCAATCCATTGTGGAGCATTATCGTTCACATCGATAACTCGTACATTTACAGGTATTACAAAGCTCTGGAAAGAAAGTGACAAGTATGTATTTAATGTAAAATTTAGATTTAAGCACTTTACTAATTGATAGCATTTTTTTATATTTTTTGTGTACTGTTGTTAATAAAACTTAAAATTTCAAACTAAATTTTGTTCACCTTATCTAGCCTTTCCTTAAAATCAATTTGGCCACCAGCTCCTGGCAACACTAGTGTTCATTGAACTTTCAAATACATCAAGGAGTTCAAGATGTTCGTCTAATGAAAAACTTATTTATGTTTGTATAAAGTGTGCCTTGACGTGGAAAAACTACACAGTCAAGTGGATACTCTTGCATACATACAAAAAAAAAACTAGAAAATTCTTAAACACTACCCGTACATGTTTAAGAATTTTCTTTAATTCAAATGTAACACGAATAGTTACTTGGAAATAATTAAGGACACTAAGCTTATCCACAAATATTTACTAGAAATTTAAGTTCAAGGAACAATTAGATATGAGGGTTTGATTGATTTTGGCTGTAATAATAGTGAACATTTTTAAAACAATGTTTTTACTTGTTTTTAGGGTTCCGTACACCAAAGGTGTACGAATGTCCGAACGTCCGTCTTTTACAGATTGTTTTCTTGAGAACCGTAAGAGCTACGAACCTGAAATTTTCACATAGTACATAGTATAACTTTTGCTGTTACAACAGCAAACATATGACACTTAAAAATTATAGGGTGATATAAAGCGAGCAACGAAAAATGTTGAATTTGTACTGTACAGATAATTATATGTATATCGTCATGTGAGAACTTAAGTGTCCAATATCCATTAGTTTATAGTGGCGTATTGAACACTTAAGTTCTCACATGACGATATATACATACAATTGAAATTTTCACAGTTTGTGTATTTTAATTCTGACTACACCAATTAATACTGAAATTAAATAAAATTAAAATCAAAAAAAAATCAAAAAAAATCGCCATAAGTAAAAAGCTCGCCAAAAAAATGAAGAAAAAAATCGCCAAGTCCGCCATAAATCGCTAAAACTAAAATACAAAAAAAAAAATATCCAAAAATTAAAAAAGCGACAAAATGAAAAATATCACCAAAAATATAAAGGTTGCAAAAGAGAAACTAAAAAAATCAATAAAAGTAAAGAGGTCGCCAAAAAATTTGAGAAAAATCGCCAGAAACCGATATACATAAATACATAGCTTAAACTAAAAAAAGGACCGAAAATAAAAAATCGCCACAACTAAAAAAACGAGAAATCATCAAAAAAAAGAAATGAATCGCTAAAACTAAAATAAATCGCTAAAACTAAAAAATCGCCATAACCAAAAAAAACTGCCGAAACCAAAAAAAAATGGCAAGAAAGGAAAAATCACCAAAGCTAAAAAAATCGGTAAGACTAAACAAAACCGAGAAATCGTCAAAAAAACGAAATCGTCAAAAGTAAAAAAAATCGCTACAACTGAAAAAAAATCTCAAAAACGAAAATACCACAAGAACTAATAAAAATCGCTAAACCGAAAAAATCGTAAAAACAGAAAAAGCACCAGAGCTAAAAAAAATCGCTAAAACTAAAACAACCGAGAAATCGTCCAAAAAAACTAAATAAATCGCCCAAAAGGAAAAAAGCGCCAAAAGTAAAAAAATCTCTACAACCGAAAAAAAATTGCAAAAACGAAAAATGCAGCAGAACTAAGAAAAATCGGTTAAACTAAAAAACCGAGAAATCGTCGAAAAAAAAACGCAAAAAAGTTGGCATAACGAAAGAAGCGGTAAGACTAAAAACCACCAACACGAATTTTTTATTTTTAATTTCTACATCAATTAAGGCTTTCGATTATAAATGGTGGACAAATTTGAGGTTAGGAAGTAAATTGTCTGTCAAATGATGAAATGTCCAGAATTGAGCTGTCATTCTTTAACATTTATTTAGTAACAAGTTGGGAAATTTGAACCATAGAATGCTACACTCTTGAACAAAGAATTTTAATTGTGAAAATTAACTATAAAAAAACTACGCATTTTTATATAAAATCATCTTTAAGGCCATGACTCACTATCACACACAATCACACGATCTACGCAAAAAAATACAACCCTGAACTGATGAATTGTTATTGTCTTTAGAAAATTTTCATCAACTTCATCATATCAGGGTTGTAGTTTCTCAAGAATCCCACGATAGTGTATCATCACGGCCTTTAGTGATTAGGGCAATTTTCAGTTAGGCGGTTATGTTAACAAACAAAACTGTCGCATATGGGGCTCACAAAATCCACAAACAGTCGTCGAAAAACCATTACCTCGAAAAAACATTACATCCAAGGAAAGTGGCCGAGTGATTCGGTTTGTGGTCATGTTATGCTAATTTTTCGAAAATAAGCAAGGAAAGGCTGTCTCCGTGAATTCTCTGCGCTACCAAACCATGATAACCGGTTTTTTCTACCTACTATTTGCTAATATTGACATCAGTAGTGCGATTCAGTAACTTTTAACGATCCGATAATCGTAATTTTTGGCTATACATTTTGTCCCTTGCAATAACGATTGTGTGATTCTGAAACTTATTTTTAACGATAGGACGCAGCTGATATTTTCGTTATAATTATTTTAGCTATGCGATTATCGTTAAGAAAGTTATTGAATCGCACTACAGGAACCTTTGGTTTCAGCAAGACGGCGTGTTGTTGCATGAAAATTTGGCCGCCCCATTTTTGTAATTTAACGCCGCTGGATTATTTTCTCTGGGTCAATTTGAAAGGCCGTGTTTAAGCAAAGATTTGTTGCAAAATATGGTTAAAAAATTTGTGAAAAGAGCGGACGTCTGTCAAAATTTTAGAGGTGGACATTTGCCCGACGTCATATTCCATTATTAAGTTCCACATTTCTCTTTACATCGGTCTCATTAAAACTGAATTAGTGTCCGTAAGGAACCCTTCGTATGCGAGTAAAAGTTCAAAACCAGTTGTTTTGAGCATTTAGTTTGCCAAGTAGTCTAACAGTTAAACAAACTGAAATTTTCTTAAATTTATGTAGGGTGTCAGTTCAAATGCGTGTTGTGTGCATAGTGTACGATATTTTAACAATTTTGTTAACTATATACTACTTCAGTCGTTAGAAAAGTTTTTGTTTTCGTTTTAAAAGAGCCCTCTTCCACAGTTCAAGTTGTTATTATTAGTTAGTGTTAAAAAGGAGCTGGAAATAAAAACTAAAAAACGAACCTATACTAAGAAATGCCTAAGGATTGCGAGAATGTGATTCCTATGAAAACGAATGAAAGTTTCTAAGTGTTGGTAGTAACAATTGTTTTACTTTTTATTTTTTGTAAATATTTATGTTGTAAAGTTTTGACACAGGACGCATAGTGTTAGTAAGGAAATAGGATCCCAGACCATAATGCGTTTTTGTGTACACAAATACATACATACACATTTTGATGTATGTAAACTAACCACACGAACGGAAGTTACAGGCTTTAATTTATGGTCTTATATAGAAACCACGACCAAGTTTCTTTTTTCCAACACATTTTGCATTAGTTCTTTTTTTTTGTGAGCACAATAACATTAGAGTGTTAACCTAATATTTTAACAGAGAATTATTTTATTTTATTATTTTTCTAAAGTTGCGCCCTTTCCTATTTAGTTTTTTTTAATGTTGTGTCGAAGTTGAAGTAAAGGCGTATTTTTACAAAATTATTTTATAAAAGTTTTTATTTTTTTAATAACATATACTTGTACTAGAGAGAAACTTAGATGAAATATACCAGTAGTTGAAAAATTTTATTTATAGAGCAAATAATTGCAAATAAAGTTCATTGCCTTTATATGTAATTAAGACATACATACATTTATTACAAAAAAATGTTCGAAAATTTAAAAAAAGGACTAAAACTAAACTCAAAACACTGCAGCTAGAAATTAGAAGAATTGCTAGAAAAGAACTTTGATATTAGCTCCTTTATTGCAAGATATTTATAACTAAAAAATAATTTTTTCTAAACTCATTTAAGTTACCTTTTTTGAGTTATGCCTATATACCGGTATTCTTAATGCCTACAAAAGCATAACAAATGAACGAAAAAGATGCATACTGACTCTATAATGAAAGTCCATTTGGCTTCAAAAAAACCCATGCAGATGTAAACTTTCAAAATGCGATATACTAAATTATTTTGGTGTCCTTTGATAGAATCAGTCATTAATAAAATTGTTCTATGGAAAAAGTTCTACTGAAATCCAAAACCACATAACTACATTTAAATTAAATATTATAGGAGAAAGCAAAAACTGAAAAAATTTTCGTTTTAATTCAGCTAATTTTTGTGATAAAGTTTTTGAAAATTTGTATGGACTTGTTTTTCGATGCAATACCCAATTAATTAATTAAAATGCGATTTTGAAAATGAAAATGCGAATAGTGAAATTGTAGAGATTTACTAGTGACATTGTCAGTAGTACTACTGACCAGGTGTACCCTAGCCAATAGAATCATCTATTGACATTTAACATTACCTTGTCATTGAAAATCTACTGCTGAGTAAGTAGTTCTGTTGACACGACATTGAGACATTGACACCAAAAATTCACTAGTAAATTTCAGGGGCTCTAGTCTACAATATCGATATTTTCTCGCCCGATGTCAATAGTAAAATAGCAGTTATTTATTAAAGATAGTGTCAATAGTACTTCTGACTAGGTGTACCCAGTCAATGAAATCGCGTATTGACATATAACATAGATTAATCATGGAACTTTTTGGACCATATGAATACATTTAAACCAAACATTCACTAATACATTTTAGTGACCCTCGTCTACAATTTTATGAGGGTTGAGGCAACAAACTTAAACACATACATACATATGTATGAAAGTTTTTAACATTAGTGCACAACATAATAAAAAAGAAAAACAACCTATTGACGCGTTCGTTGACAATCTCACCAGAAATACACTAGAACTGTTGTCTCTAACGTGTTTCTTTATCGAGCATAAAAGGAAAGTTGTCGACATTTCAACTAGTGCTGACAGAGAGACATATGATTTTACACAGAAAAAAAAATTATTTTTAAATACAATTAATTTTTTTGTTATATCAACTAAATAATTAATTGATTTTGAACCTACAACGATTTTTGTAAATACAATTAACGAAATTGTAAGTTAAGGGAACATCTGAAAAATATTTTCAATTAAATATATCAATGTTAAATTTTTGTTTAGTTTTTAAACATTTATTTTTGTTAGATTTCAAAGTTTTTTTTTTAATTAAAGCTATTGTTATATTAACAATGTGAATTGTTGAATTTCCGCACAAAATTTGGATTAACATAATTGTTATACTAACAAAATTATTTTTATAGACAATCACAATCCTCGAAACGATTTTTTTAACTTAAAGTTGGTTTGGCAAAACCGGTTATAATGCATGCTTTAACTTTAACAATCGTTTTTGCATAAGAGCATAAATGTCTTTGGGCGGAATTGAACCGGCAACCTCCGGGATAATAAACTGACTTGCTTACCTCTCAGCTAAAGAGCAACACTTTATTAGATATACAAAAAACGAATAGAGACAAAACAAAATTTCTTATTTTTTCTAAATGTGTGCATTTCGTTATGATATAATTTAACAAATAATTTTGTTGAGTAATTTAATTGACTACAAAAATTTAAATTTATTATATTAACAATGATGATTGTTAATTTTTAAATTAAAAGTTAACAATTTGTTTTGCTGATTGCATTTCCATGATATTTTTTTCTGTGTAGGCTGACTAGAGGGTAATAATTAATTAAAAATGCGATTCAGGATTTTTTGTTAGTTACGTGGTTTTGCATACATGTAATCATACATTTAAATGAAATTTTATATGAGAAAGCAAAAACTGAAGAAATTTTCGTTTTTAATTCAGCTAATTTTTGTGATAAGTATTTTAAAAAATTTGTAGGGACTTGTGTTTCATTAATTAATTAATTAAAAATGCGATTTTAGATTTTTTGTTAGTTACTTTGTTTGTAAGTATTTACATCTAATTATTTTTTTAGAAAAAATCTTATTTAATTCATACTTACCGGATCAGTTGAATGCCTTCGTATGCATATCACATTGACATAAATCGATGAGGGCCCATTTCGTCCCTCCTTATCCAATTCAACTGCTAAAGCTAAATCTTTGGTGCCCGGTACAATTTCAACAGGTGCATTCTTTTCTCTTAAAGTTAAATTGATATCACCATTCTCCGCATCAGGATCACCATTGATACGTAATTTTCCAATAATAGTGCCTATTTCGAGATCTTCGCTGGCTAAGAAGCTTTCAGCCGAACCACCACCTTCCAAATAGCAGCGCGAGTCTAATATTACGCTTTCAACAGCTGCGGAAATAAAAATTAAATGAAATTTAATTACAAATTTTTTTAGTGCTTATTAGTCAAACAATTGAAATAAACTCCATACATTTCGTTAGCTTAATATAGAAAGGTCCTAAGTCATTATATGTTTTAATCGAGATTTTTTGCATGCTTCGCCAGAAGAACGTCTAATGTATCGAAAAATGCATGCATCTCGATTTAAAAAAAAAAATTAATTGGGGTCTTTCTATATTAAAGCACCGATATGTATAGTATGTACATATATTTACTTTCGTATATAAAACTTAAAAACGTACGTCCATTTATTTGTCCGTTTGAATTTTTCTAAACTAAATTTATGCTCTAGTAAGCTTTCGTTTTTTGGTTAACTTCAAATGTTTAAGCAAATAATTGAAAAATCTTGCATTGTTTTTACAATTATTGCAATTATTCTTTTCATATTTGTTATTCACCAAATAACTTTATAATTTAAATGATTCATCAGTTTTCTTTTCGTTGAACTAATTTTAATGTACATTGTATGTATGTATATATAATTTTTATTTAAAAATTTATTAATCGCAAATTTCTGAATCTCCAACTTGTGAACTAGAAAACTATTAGCCTTCAGAGTTTCATAGTGCTTATGCTGTTGTGAAGTTTTTCATCAAAGAATGACAATGATCACTCAAAATAATATAATATACTATACATATGTATATAACTTTATTAACTGTGTATAATCATAACTGTAGCGCAAGAAATTTGTATGTTTACATATTTTCTCTGCAACTATGACTATAGACGATTCTGACAAACATGAGCATCTCTACTTCGTTTATGCAAAAAACTAAAATACGCTACAACTAAAAATTAAAAAAAAACACAGTCGTATCAAGCATATGAAATCTCTTTCATACTTATAGTCGGAGTATGCTTATACTCAGACTATGGATATTTAATTGGACAAAAAAAATATACGCATGATACTCAGGATATTAATTCATCATTCACCATCGTATACATACATACATACATATGTGTATGTAAAATGGAATGGAAAATGTAAGGTTGTTGTTGTTGGGTGAAGCCGCCCAAGCTAGTAGCCTCCAATAAGATTGTGAACACAAACTATAAACGCTTTTAAGTGAAATTTTCACAATTCGATTTTTAGTTTATACAATGTATGCTTTAATTCATACAAGTAAAACATTTATTAAAACAAATTTACACCAATGCAACTTATTAAAATACACACTTTTTTGGTTTGGAAGCCTAGTCAACTTCTTAACAATACAAAGTTTGGTTACAGATTAATTTTCAATATAATAAAAAAAAGATGGCTTCTAGCCTTAAAAATATATTATTATTTCCCGCGTGGAATACCTATGAAATAAAACTAAAATGATGGCAAAATAAATAAGGAATTATAAATTTTATTTGATTCATAATATCAGTTAGCTAGTGGCGTCAATATGTGTGTTTGAGACTGTTCGAAAACTTGCTTAATGTGTGTGTGTAAATAATGTAGCCCTGTGAATGTATAGCCGAATAATATTCAGAGTATTTTTATACTCATACAGTCTATAAATTTTAGTTATATTTCTTTGCGCTGCTTAATTTAAAAAATGTGTATAAACATAGTTCTTGGATGCTTATAGTTATACGTCTTCCGTTTAAAATTTATCCGTGTGTTTGCATTTGAGCATGTTTTTTTATTTTCAGCTGTAGGCATTCATTCATATTTGTTTTATAGTCAATACTCAAAGAGTACTTAAAAATATACTTTAGTCATTTTATGCTTTGAATACGTATCGCCCGTTCCATACATGCATTGCTTTGTGGCATAGAAACATATTAAGCACAGCCCGACCCAATTTTTTGTAATGTATCTTGAAAGTTAAAAATCTTTGCCAATATTCCATTAAATTTAGCGGAATATAATGTTCAAAATATTTATTCCAATGTATGTAATGTACATTAGGGTGGCAATGTAAATCCGTTGTGAAATTCTACAAAAAGCTGTGCGGATTATTATGGTACTTGGTGTAAAACTCATGTGGTGAAAATCTTAGCCAAATCGGGTAGCTCCCTGGCGTGCCACACTTAGGTCAAAATTGCAATTTTGTAAAATTTACCAAAATTATACTCAATTTATTAAAGACGATATTTCAGAAAGCGAACCCGAAAATTTTGGTCAAATCGGACAACTGTAAGTCTTGACCCCTAGCGGTAAAATTCCAAATTTTAAAAAATCTAACAAAATTAAGCTCAATTTACATAAAACAATACTTCAGTTAGTGTATGCTTGACCGCTAGAGTTCAAAAAATCTCAATTTGTACATATAAAGCAATATATCAGTAAGCGTGTGTCAAAATGTTTCTGAACTTGAGAGTTTTAGCATTAAAAGTGATTAAATAAATAACGCAGTAACCCTCAAATTACTTGTGCTGAAACTATTTAACTTTGTGCTTTTAAATATTTCTGCAATGTCATTATTAAGTTATGAAATATATCTTCTTGGTTTTCAAGAACAAAAGCTAACTTGAAGAAATCTTCCATCAATAGGCAGTTGCCTCAGAGTTTTTTTTTTAAATTTAAGAAATGCAAAGTTAAAAGTGAAGGATAGTGCATAAATTGTGATAAAGGAGTGTTGCATGTTTTGGGAAAAAGCTCGGATCCCCATCATGGAAATAAAATATGCCAGAAACAAATTAATCAAACTATACGAGGAGTGAAGAGCGTTATGTAAAATTAAAAATAGAAATACTAAAATTTCTAATAAGAAGAGAGAAGTATGTTGTGAATCCCTTGATAATTTGTTAGCTGTTGGACATCGTAAAGCTCTAACAAAAATCAAAAACGAGGAACATAAATTGTTTTTGTTGAATCAAAGAAAAAAGGACGACAAGGTTTTATCGAGGAAGTTGCTACAAAATTTGCAGAAAATTAAAGAAAACATGAAATTTGCAAACAACAGGAAGAAATTACTGAAGAAGATAACTTGCATTATAAGTATTATTTATTTATTTTTTATATAAATATAAGACTGATATAATATTTAAATGGCACTAGCTACTTTGGCTATCATCTTTTTCATTATAATTAATTAATATAATACTTCGGAAACGTTTATCAAGAAAACTTTGCGAAAATTAATAATTCAAATGATGTTTCTAACTAAGTTTTTGTTAATATCAATAACTCCTGAATAAGATTATAAGCACAATGCTTGGAATGACCACAAAGAGTTCCTGGAATTAATTACTACATTTCTCTGTGGAATACCTCCTAGAGGTTGTAAGTTTGCTAAGCCAGATGCTCTTTAAGCTAGATGAATGGCAAAAATCTGAAAATATTAATATTTAGAAATCAAATTCCTGAAATATTTGATTTAGAGATAAATAGTCTAGTTGAAATCGCAAGTTTCATCGTAAGGTGTTATGCTTTCTTCTAGTTCAATTCAGATAAAGCAGATTTAGCAACCTTAAATGACTTGGAATTTTTGAGAAGATTAGAAAGTTACAAAGCTGTAAATTTTAAAATGACCGAAAAAGCCATATCCAAAATTATACGCACCAATATTCAAAGGAAGCCAATTTACAAAATCCGAGAAATAAATACAAGTAATCAACACAGTACATTGAAAATAATTGAGCTTTATTTTGAAGCCGTAGCGATGAAACCTTACAGTTGTCCGATTTGGCCGAAGTTTTGGCATACACTGACTGAAGTATTGTTTTATATAAATTCAGCTTAATTTTGGTAGATTTTTTGAAATTTGGAATTTTACCGCGGTCAAGGCTCGCAGTTGTCCGATTTGACCCAAATTTTCGGATCCGCTTACTGAAATATCGTTTTAAGTAAATTGAGTATAATTTTGGTAAATTTTATAAAAGTGCAATTTTTACCTAAGTGTGGCACAGCAGGGAGCTACCCGATTTGGCTAAAATTATCACTACGTACTACGTGAGTTTTATACCTAGTACTATAATAATATACACAGCTTTTGTTCAAATAAAAAAATAAATAAGACTCATACATTTCATTGCCACCGTAATGTAAATACATATGTTCATATGTACGTATCGTTAGCGAAAATGTAAGCAAGCGTAACTTACAAAAAGTTCAAAATGTAGTTTTTGATTGATTATTATGAATGTTATTAAACAAAATGTCTTGAAAATATTTTATAAACAAAACAAAACAAGGAATCTTAATTACAAGTTTGTTTTGTTTTTTTTTTAGTTTTTTGCTTCTATAAAACTATTTTTTTGATAGTTACGCCTTTTTGGATTTTAGCTAACGATATGTACCTATTGTTATTTATAAATTCTGATCATTATTTTTTAGCTTTGACAAAATAATTTTTAATAAATGTTTTTTAAAACAACTTTAACCTAAAAAAATTATACGTACTTATAAGCAAAATTAATAAAGACCTTCTTCAGAAAAAGACACTCGTTTTTCAATGAAAACTTATTCAAAGAGATCAAAAAGTCTTTGCAAGACTTATAAATTTAATACGAATGTAAAAATAATATAGATATTTTTTTTTAAATTACAACAACTAAAGACAAATCGTTGAAGCATGAAAGATAATAATGCAAGTAATAACAGCAATAAATTATGGAATGAAGAAGTGCATGAATACTCGTAGAATTTACAAATAATAAGCATTGATTTCCATGGATGGAAATCATGATACAATTGTACTTTTTCATAATATTTTAAATTGCAATATTTTTTTTTTTATAAATTGACATTTAATATAAAATCGTTTACACAGTTTTCATGTATTTTTACTATTTTTATGCATTTTTCATAATTTTTTAATTTTATTCATTAACAAATACAAAAATTAAACTTTCTTTCTGTCTCTGAATAAATGAGGGTATTCATTTCAGTTTTTTTCCTCGTTGGAAAAATGGAAAAATGTAATTTTTTACAACAAACACAAGGAAACAAAATTCAAAAATTTTTTTCAAATTTTTTTCTCTGTGTTTGTTGTAAAAAATTACATTTTTCCATTTTTCCAACGAGGAAAAAACACTGAAATGAATACCCTCTATATGAGAAATAAACAAAATTATTTGCCATTAAAATTGAATTTATGTGGCTTAATGAAAGAAAAACAATAAATTAAGAAAACATGTTTTAATTTTTTATATGTATACAGGTTTTTGACAAAGAAATGCATTTTTTCAGTTTTCCTTTTTCAAATATTTTTTAAATAATTTATTTGACAACAAAGCACACAACAGGTGGTTGGATAATTCTTGCAAGTAAAAATTGTACTAGTAATAATTTGTAGGAATTTTTTTGTCTCTCAATTTTTCTCTTTCTTTAGATGCTCTCTCCTTGCAAACTTTTTGAGTTAATGAACACTTTCCAGTAAAAATTGTTACAAATTCGTAACAATTTGTAGTAAATGAACAATATATATAAATATATGATAATATTTTAAATAAATATTAATTTTAAAACTTCATAACAAATTAATGAATAATTATTTTAAGAAATTTTTTATTCGGCATATTGTCATAATTATATTTTAATTTGAAATTTATTTGCTGGTGGTTCAGCTTTGGATCATGCATATATTTTTAAGCTGGGATAGGTAAAACAAGAATAATAATTATTTTTAAAGGAAATCTTTCATTCCTGAACTCGTTCTTTAATCCGAAAACTTAAGTTGAACAATATATATAGCCTTCTAGAAGTTGCCTTCTACATATTGCTGCTAACAGAATTGAAATCAACATCTAAACTAGCAACTGTACAACCATTAACTTTTTAAAATATGGATGTAAAATTATTTGCATAAAAAAATATTTTGATTGAAAAACTTAAAACTAAAACAAATAAAATGATTACACACGTTCAATATATTAACGTAAGTATGTATATCTAAAGTTACGTTGTAGTACATAAATACATACATTTATAAATAGATACTTTTACAAAATTAACTCGTTGAAGTAGTTTTGTAACCAAGTGTATATAAGTATGTATAGTATAGGAATCTTGTAGACCCACAAATCATTGGGCCGGAACATTTTATGCTTTAAGTTGTCAACCGTATGAATATGAGTCAATTGTATTAATGTTGAGTTTTCCTTTGCCTTCATACTCGCAACTGCATTATTTATTATTTCACTTGAATTGTAGATTTTTCTTGTTTATATTTTTATTTTTATATCTATTAACTCAAATGATATGTTTGTATGTTTGTACGTATATATGTATGTCGTGTTTGATTTTTAAAGAGGGTTGTAGGAGTTACGCTTATTACAATTCTTTATATGTAAGTATTTAACTAGTAATGATTTTTTGTTCATCTTTATTTTATTTTTGAAAACCTCACCCAGCTAATAATAATAAGAAATGAAAAACCAAAATCATTACGATTAATTAATTACCCATATAGTTGTGAAATTCTTTAAGTTTAATGGTAAATTTAATTCATTTCGTATTAGTGCAGTAAACATTTAAAATTTTTTCTTTTTTTTAGACTTGGGCTAGTAAAAGCAATGATATTCGAATGCAATAGATGTTATTAGCAGATGTATAGCTTAACCTTAAAATGCTATGTAGATCATTAACTCAATGTATAGGCTTATTAGCAACAAATTTCATTGCGAAATGCCCTAATGGTAAACTACATATGTCACGATAGTAACAAAAATAAAAAAGCCAGCTACTATTGTTAAATTTTCAGGTCTTGGATTTTGATGACCTAATAAATATATCTGTGACAAAATGGAATAAACAAGTTATTCAACTCAAGCAAAGTAGTGTTTTTGCACGTTTTCACACTACCGCTAAGAGATTAAAAGGCTTTAACGCATACTTCTACTTTGTTGTGATAGTTTTTTTTTTGCATACATATGTACATATACACACGTTAACTGTTAATCGCTCAACCGATTAATTGCAAAAATTAAGGAAAAATATTTTTTTTTCAGTTTTTTCAGAATAACTTGAAGGGACTCTTAAATTTTTGCTAACAATATTTGACAAAGTTGTAACTACGGTAAAGTGGAACAATTTTCGTGAACATATCAATACAATCTGAGCAGATCTTCTTAAAATATGAAATATGTTTAACTGCAAAAAAAATATTTTTGGTAATTTTTACCAAATTTTTTTTTTCAACTTCCAACCCTGGAACCATAATTTTAATTTTTGTGGTTTTTATTACTAACTTATTTCTTTCTAAAACATACAATATATTTAATTAACAAAGAAATAATTATATTATAGTTTTATATAACAGAAAGAGTTTAAGTTTTCCAGGTCTGGAGCAACTTTTTTTATTTTACTTTTTAAAACAAACTTTATCTTTCTAAAACATAAAGTATATTTAATTTGTAAACAAAAAGAAAAAATAATATAATCTTTTATATACAAAAAAATAAATTTTCCCACCCTGGAAACATCCTTTTACCTTTTTCTGATTCCTTATACCAATGTAGTTCTTTAAAAAATACATAAAAAATAATAAGTGAACAAAGCAAAAAAGGATATAAGGAACAAATTATTATTGCTATATTTATTTACTTACTTTAATATCCAAAAAACTTTTCATGCCAAACTTTTCTTTCCAAAACATAAAATATATTTAATATATAAAAAAAAATAATTAGACCTAGTTAATTTCATATATCACAAAAACTGTAAGTTTCCCAACCCTGGAATCACCCTTTCAAATATTTCTGATTTCCTACACCAATCTATTACTTTTAAGAATGTAAGGAAAAATTAGTTTTTGTAACCTAAAAACCCTGGAAATGTTCTTTTAATTCATTTTGATTTTTAATACCAATTTAATTCTAACTGAAATATAAAATAGGTTTAGGTTTTAGTTACTTTTATAGACAAAAAAAGTTTATTTCCAGCTCTAAAACTGAATTTTCGTTTTTGCTGATTTCTATTTCGGATTACATAACTTCAATATCGAAGTCTCTAGATTTTCTGGGAGCTTCGAAAACCGATTTAACCAAGACTCTTTTCATAATTAAGTGCACATACATATATTATTTATGTATAAAAAAAATATTTTCAAAACTAATTTACTTTACAAAAAATAATCCAAAGGAATCAAAAGTAATTAAAAAATAATCCAATTACTTTTAAAGATTACTTTTAATTCTTTCAGATTATTTATTAATAATCAAAAGTTATCCTTGAAAGTATTCGCATAATTTTTTGATTACTTTCAATTCTTTTTGATTATTTTTGTAATTTCAAGTAATTCAGATTACCTTTTGATTATTAGTAATCGTAATCAATTATTTATCAGAAACTATTTTAAAGGGAATTATATAATCAATACAATTCTTTTTAAAATGTAATCTAATTGATTGCTAATCGTAATCGAAATTTAACAGCTCTGTGTAAAACACGTATCGTCTTTAGAACACAACTCTGCTGTTGTTTTCTTTTTTGGGATTGTGTAACAGAAACAGAGGAAAATAGCTAAAATCAGTTTGTTTTTTTTATTGTTTTGCTGTTGCATTGGAGCCCACTGTTTATTATCAGCTAGAATCCATTGAAAATGCGCATACAATTGCATTTTAAGATTTCCGGCTATTGGAAACAAAATGCGTTACGCATTTCAGTTCCTTTTTTAAATCAAGTTGCATAAGCATATTAAACTTGTTGAAGTTTTTGTAAACTAAAAAAAATTAAATATTCATATTTTTTGAAGAAGGTTCAGAAAGGTTTTAACGTGGTTAATAAATTTGTTTTCGTAGGTACATATTTACTAACAAATTATTTTTTTTTGATGAAACTCATTAAGCAGAACGAAGACAAACAACAGCTTTTCTTAACCAAAAAAAATAATAATAAACTTTATTTGGTTTTTGAACTTTTTGTTGATTATTTTTTTACCAAAGCAAATAATTTTAATTTACGTTGAGTTAACAAAGATTTTCACTTTCCTTCGAATGGTTAATTTATGAACACACTTGCTCGAACTTATGTAATACACAACAATGTTTGTAAAAAAAAAAAGTTAAATAAAACATGGAATAGTTTATTTATATATTTTAACGTCTCAGTCCATATAAGAAGCATACCAGGGGCAATATAATAAAAAGCTTTCTGACCCGAAAGTAAAAAGTACAACTGGATAGTTTCAAAAGCATTTACATATTTTGCATGATTAAAAAACCAAGATCCTAAAAAAAATAAATAATGAAAGTTAACTTTAGCTAAAGTGAATAATAAATCTATTGAAAAGTTATAATAATGTGATTAAATTAAAAACAAGCAACTCAAACAATAAACAGATAAACAAAATGCTTGACGTTGCACATATCACGGCCAAGAAGCACCACCTGACAAAATTATTCACAGTTTACTGTCGAATTTTGCTACATGTTATTCATCAAAATTTTGAGATGAAAGTTTATACCACATGCTTTACGCTTTTTCGCGTCTGTCAAATAAGCATAATTTACATGTTGCAGTTGAAATACCGTAAAGTTCGAATGCAGAAGGTCGCTTTATTTCTTACTTTTACAGGAGGACAAAGGAGCGTTCGAACAAGTCAGCTGGTTTTTCATAGTCAGTGATGCAGTTTTATTTTTATTGCAATCAATGCTGCGTAAGAGGAGTGCTTTGTAAGTTGAAATACAGAATGTGTAGGATGTATGATATGCATACAATGTGCATACAATGAAAACTCATCTGGATTTTCAGCCAAGAGTATGCTGCGTGAATCATGTGACAGCGTTTTGTAAGTCATATTTTATACTTGGCAGTTTTTATTGAAGCAGTTCTCTTCAATTCTCTTTTAAAACTGCTCGATTGTTTACACACGAACGGTTTCTTCTTCAATTGTCCTATTGTTTTAATGCAGCGAATGAAATAACAAAAGAGAAGTGACGTAACTTTTCTGTACCCCTCTTCTTTCTTCTTTCCTCTCTGCCTTATAAACTCAGACTTGCTTCAAGAAAACTGCCGAGTCTAAAACATGAGTAAGCGAAGGACATAAAGAATCGTGCAGAGCGCAGTGCGATGGCTTCTATATTTTTGTGCAAAATCTATAAGCCGTGGTTTTATATTAAGAAAAAAATTTAATTTCATCGAAGTCGGTCGGCTACGCGGAGGGTGGGGTCATGAAATCCGAAGCTATTTACATAAAATGTTTCCTATCTATTCAGAAGTCTTAAATTTGGTCAATATACTTTATAGATCGTGCGGTTCAAAATATGGACAACGCGATGTAAAATATGGATCACGCTATTCAAAATATGGATCAAGCGATCTAAAATATGTATTATGCAATCCAAAATATAGATCATGGGATTCAAAATATGGATCAAACGATCTAAAGTACGGATCACGCTATCCAATATGCGGATCACGCTATTCAAAATATAGATCGAGTGATCCAAGTTATGGATCAAGCCATCCAAGGTATATCTAGATCACGTGATCCAAGATATGAATTATGCGATCCAAGATAAATCACGGGATTCAAAATATGGATCATGGGAGCCAAGATATGGATCACAAGATCCAAGATATTGATTACGCGATCCAAGATATGGTACTCGATCCAAAATATGGACAACGCTATTCGAAATAGGGATCATGCGATCCAAAATATGGATCATGAGTTAAAAAAGATAAAACAAGCGATCCAAAATATGGATTATGCGATTCAAAATTTGGATCATGTGATTCAAGATTTGGATCACGGAATACAAAATACGAACCACGCGATCCACGTTCAATATATGTACACTCAAAAAAACGACATGTACTATTATTAAGAAAAATTGTTTCCTAAATTTAAGTAAAAAATGTTTCAAAGTTTTTTTTTTTTAGTTTCTACAAGTGAGGCAGACGACTCGTCTAGAAAATTTGTATGAAAATCACTCAAAAATATGAGTGCTTTCCATATAAATTTTATACTCAAGTCGTCCGTCTAGGTTGTAGAAACAGGGGGTAAGTAATTTTTTCTAATGCCCTAATTCTAACGATTCTGCCGTCTTGTCTATGGACGAAAAAAAACAGTAGTTATGATTCTTTAAAACAATAATTAGTTATTGTCTATGCTAGAAAGTTCCTGTATTTGCTTTATGATTTTGTTCCAAATATTATTTCCACCACATATTTTTTCATATATTTTTCAAACTATTGTATAATAATTTAATTTAATTTTTATGTTTTAAAAACACGACAATAATATTTTTATTTTTCATTATCAAAGACAACAACTATTTTTGAAGAAAATACTTTACTGAATTCAAACACAAGAACTCAGAAGTATTTTCAAAAACGTCCTAATTCTTCTTACTGAATTAGAGGGTAAGTTTAGGTAAATTTAAAAGCAATGATATTCGAATGCAATAGATGTTATTAGCAGATGTATAGCTTAACCTTAAAATGCTATGTAGATCATTAACTCAATGTATAGGCTTATTAGCAACAAATTTCATTGCGAAATGCCCTAATGGTAAACTACATATGTCACGATAGTAACAAAAATAAAAAAGCCAGCTACTATTGTTAAATTTTCAGGTCTTGGATTTTGATGACCTAATAAATATATCTGTGACAAAATGGAATAAACAAGTTATTCAACTCAAGCAAAGTAGTGTTTTTGCACGTTTTCACACTACCGCTAAGAGATTAAAAGGCTTTAACGCATACTTCTACTTTGTTGTGATAGTTTTTTTTTTGCATACATATGTACATATACACACGTTAACTGTTAATCGCTCAACCGATTAATTGCAAAAATTAAGGAAAAATATTTTTTTTTCAGTTTTTTCAGAATAACTTGAAGGGACTCTTAAATTTTTGCTAACAATATTTGACAAAGTTGTAACTACGGTAAAGTGGAACAATTTTCGTGAACATATCAATACAATCTGAGCAGATCTTCTTAAAATATGAAATATGTTTAACTGCAAAAAAAATATTTTTGGTAATTTTTACCAAATTTTTTTTTTCAACTTCCAACCCTGGAACCATAATTTTAATTTTTGTGGTTTTTATTACTAACTTATTTCTTTCTAAAACATACAATATATTTAATTAACAAAGAAATAATTATATTATAGTTTTATATAACAGAAAGAGTTTAAGTTTTCCAGGTCTGGAGCAACTTTTTTTATTTTACTTTTTAAAACAAACTTTATCTTTCTAAAACATAAAGTATATTTAATTTGTAAACAAAAAGAAAAAATAATATAATCTTTTATATACAAAAAAATAAATTTTCCCACCCTGGAAACATCCTTTTACCTTTTTCTGATTCCTTATACCAATGTAGTTCTTTAAAAAATACATAAAAAATAATAAGTGAACAAAGCAAAAAAGGATATAAGGAACAAATTATTATTGCTATATTTATTTACTTACTTTAATATCCAAAAAACTTTTCATGCCAAACTTTTCTTTCCAAAACATAAAATATATTTAATATATAAAAAAAAATAATTAGACCTAGTTAATTTCATATATCACAAAAACTGTAAGTTTCCCAACCCTGGAATCACCCTTTCAAATATTTCTGATTTCCTACACCAATCTATTACTTTTAAGAATGTAAGGAAAAATTAGTTTTTGTAACCTAAAAACCCTGGAAATGTTCTTTTAATTCATTTTGATTTTTAATACCAATTTAATTCTAACTGAAATATAAAATAGGTTTAGGTTTTAGTTACTTTTATAGACAAAAAAAGTTTATTTCCAGCTCTAAAACTGAATTTTCGTTTTTGCTGATTTCTATTTCGGATTACATAACTTCAATATCGAAGTCTCTAGATTTTCTGGGAGCTTCGAAAACCGATTTAACCAAGACTCTTTTCATAATTAAGTGCACATACATATATTATTTATGTATAAAAAAAATATTTTCAAAACTAATTTACTTTACAAAAAATAATCCAAAGGAATCAAAAGTAATTAAAAAATAATCCAATTACTTTTAAAGATTACTTTTAATTCTTTCAGATTATTTATTAATAATCAAAAGTTATCCTTGAAAGTATTCGCATAATTTTTTGATTACTTTCAATTCTTTTTGATTATTTTTGTAATTTCAAGTAATTCAGATTACCTTTTGATTATTAGTAATCGTAATCAATTATTTATCAGAAACTATTTTAAAGGGAATTATATAATCAATACAATTCTTTTTAAAATGTAATCTAATTGATTGCTAATCGTAATCGAAATTTAACAGCTCTGTGTAAAACACGTATCGTCTTTAGAACACAACTCTGCTGTTGTTTTCTTTTTTGGGATTGTGTAACAGAAACAGAGGAAAATAGCTAAAATCAGTTTGTTTTTTTTATTGTTTTGCTGTTGCATTGGAGCCCACTGTTTATTATCAGCTAGAATCCATTGAAAATGCGCATACAATTGCATTTTAAGATTTCCGGCTATTGGAAACAAAATGCGTTACGCATTTCAGTTCCTTTTTTAAATCAAGTTGCATAAGCATATTAAACTTGTTGAAGTTTTTGTAAACTAAAAAAAATTAAATATTCATATTTTTTGAAGAAGGTTCAGAAAGGTTTTAACGTGGTTAATAAATTTGTTTTCGTAGGTACATATTTACTAACAAATTATTTTTTTTTGATGAAACTCATTAAGCAGAACGAAGACAAACAACAGCTTTTCTTAACCAAAAAAAATAATAATAAACTTTATTTGGTTTTTGAACTTTTTGTTGATTATTTTTTTACCAAAGCAAATAATTTTAATTTACGTTGAGTTAACAAAGATTTTCACTTTCCTTCGAATGGTTAATTTATGAACACACTTGCTCGAACTTATGTAATACACAACAATGTTTGTAAAAAAAAAAGTTAAATAAAACATGGAATAGTTTATTTATATATTTTAACGTCTCAGTCCATATAAGAAGCATACCAGGGGCAATATAATAAAAAGCTTTCTGACCCGAAAGTAAAAAGTACAACTGGATAGTTTCAAAAGCATTTACATATTTTGCATGATTAAAAAACCAAGATCCTAAAAAAAATAAATAATGAAAGTTAACTTTAGCTAAAGTGAATAATAAATCTATTGAAAAGTTATAATAATGTGATTAAATTAAAAACAAGCAACTCAAACAATAAACAGATAAACAAAATGCTTGACGTTGCACATATCACGGCCAAGAAGCACCACCTGACAAAATTATTCACAGTTTACTGTCGAATTTTGCTACATGTTATTCATCAAAATTTTGAGATGAAAGTTTATACCACATGCTTTACGCTTTTTCGCGTCTGTCAAATAAGCATAATTTACATGTTGCAGTTGAAATACCGTAAAGTTCGAATGCAGAAGGTCGCTTTATTTCTTACTTTTACAGGAGGACAAAGGAGCGTTCGAACAAGTCAGCTGGTTTTTCATAGTCAGTGATGCAGTTTTATTTTTATTGCAATCAATGCTGCGTAAGAGGAGTGCTTTGTAAGTTGAAATACAGAATGTGTAGGATGTATGATATGCATACAATGTGCATACAATGAAAACTCATCTGGATTTTCAGCCAAGAGTATGCTGCGTGAATCATGTGACAGCGTTTTGTAAGTCATATTTTATACTTGGCAGTTTTTATTGAAGCAGTTCTCTTCAATTCTCTTTTAAAACTGCTCGATTGTTTACACACGAACGGTTTCTTCTTCAATTGTCCTATTGTTTTAATGCAGCGAATGAAATAACAAAAGAGAAGTGACGTAACTTTTCTGTACCCCTCTTCTTTCTTCTTTCCTCTCTGCCTTATAAACTCAGACTTGCTTCAAGAAAACTGCCGAGTCTAAAACATGAGTAAGCGAAGGACATAAAGAATCGTGCAGAGCGCAGTGCGATGGCTTCTATATTTTTGTGCAAAATCTATAAGCCGTGGTTTTATATTAAGAAAAAAATTTAATTTCATCGAAGTCGGTCGGCTACGCGGAGGGTGGGGTCATGAAATCCGAAGCTATTTACATAAAATGTTTCCTATCTATTCAGAAGTCTTAAATTTGGTCAATATACTTTATAGATCGTGCGGTTCAAAATATGGACAACGCGATGTAAAATATGGATCACGCTATTCAAAATATGGATCAAGCGATCTAAAATATGTATTATGCAATCCAAAATATAGATCATGGGATTCAAAATATGGATCAAACGATCTAAAGTACGGATCACGCTATCCAATATGCGGATCACGCTATTCAAAATATAGATCGAGTGATCCAAGTTATGGATCAAGCCATCCAAGGTATATCTAGATCACGTGATCCAAGATATGAATTATGCGATCCAAGATAAATCACGGGATTCAAAATATGGATCATGGGAGCCAAGATATGGATCACAAGATCCAAGATATTGATTACGCGATCCAAGATATGGTACTCGATCCAAAATATGGACAACGCTATTCGAAATAGGGATCATGCGATCCAAAATATGGATCATGAGTTAAAAAAGATAAAACAAGCGATCCAAAATATGGATTATGCGATTCAAAATTTGGATCATGTGATTCAAGATTTGGATCACGGAATACAAAATACGAACCACGCGATCCACGTTCAATATATGTACACTCAAAAAAACGACATGTACTATTATTAAGAAAAATTGTTTCCTAAATTTAAGTAAAAAATGTTTCAAAGTTTTTTTTTTTTAGTTTCTACAAGTGAGGCAGACGACTCGTCTAGAAAATTTGTATGAAAATCACTCAAAAATATGAGTGCTTTCCATATAAATTTTATACTCAAGTCGTCCGTCTAGGTTGTAGAAACAGGGGGTAAGTAATTTTTTCTAATGCCCTAATTCTAACGATTCTGCCGTCTTGTCTATGGACGAAAAAAAACAGTAGTTATGATTCTTTAAAACAATAATTAGTTATTGTCTATGCTAGAAAGTTCCTGTATTTGCTTTATGATTTTGTTCCAAATATTATTTCCACCACATATTTTTTCATATATTTTTCAAACTATTGTATAATAATTTAATTTAATTTTTATGTTTTAAAAACACGACAATAATATTTTTATTTTTCATTATCAAAGACAACAACTATTTTTGAAGAAAATACTTTACTGAATTCAAACACAAGAACTCAGAAGTATTTTCAAAAACGTCCTAATTCTTCTTACTGAATTAGAGGGTAAGTTTAGGTAAATTTTTAAAAAATTCTGGTAAAAATTACTTAATATGAGTAAAAAATAAAAAGTTCATATACTCAAAAATGGTTCATAACAATACACAATAAATTACACACATTTCGGAAAATGTTTACTGACTTAAGGGAAATATTTACTAAAAATAGGAAAATGGTTATAAATTGAAGGAAATTTTATGTTAAGCTCTAGTCAATTTCGTCTTAAATTAAAATTTTACTTAAATATGAAAATGGTTATAAACTGAAGGAAATTTTATGTTAAGGTCTAGTCAATTTCGTCTTAAATCAAAATTTTACTTAAATATGAAAATACAATTACTATAAACTAGTTCATTAATGAACTAGAAATTTAGTAATTTTACTGGTTTCAAGTAAAAAACAGCTTTCGCGCCATACGACAACTTTTTTTAATCAAATACAGAAAATTTTCCAAAGTTTTAGTTAATTTTTTTTTGAGTGTATATTGTGATCTTTGGATCGCGATCTGTTTTAATGGATTGATGGATCACGGCCGTATGATACATGTTCAATATTTATCGCGTCAGTATTTACGTTATTTTTGTGCTGTGCGAATCGTTTATTAAAAAAAGTTGCTAATTTTTTGCACTGCGTCTTTTATTTTATTTGTTTTATTTCTCTTCTTGTTAACGTATCGTGATCTAATATCATGAAAATGCTACACGTTCAATATTTATCACGCGATCCGCGATCTAGATTCCATAATTTAGGCCATTCTGCGATATGGATCGCGATCAATCAATAATGCATGCTACACGTTCAATAAATATCGCGATACTGGATCGCGTTCAATATATATTGAACGTTTAGCAGTGCCCTATGATATGAAAACGTGCGGTCGATTCCTTAAAAAAAGTAAAAATGAGTGTTGCCAAGAACTTTTAATTCCACTTTAACTAAAACCAAATTTTACTTTTTTTTACTTTAACAAGAAAATTATTTTAATAAATTCTAAAACTTGTCGCTTATTTTTGTTTTTGTTGTAAGTAAAATAAAACACAATTTTATTTATATTTAGATAAAAAGATTTTTACCAAATATATTAAAAATTGTTTGCCCTAAGGCTTAAGGCCAAATTAACGATTTAGGTTTAGGGTCTTATAGCCCATTCAGGCTGACACGAAATTAAGTAATTTCAAGCTCATCAATTTTCATAAATTTAATAATTTTCAATGTTTTCTTAATTTAATATTGAATGTCAAAATTTGTATTTCTTTTAATTGTTGTTTCTCATAGTTGTAAATTTACTCATGTTTGAAAATAATAATAATTTAGTACAAAAACAGAGTTGTATTTTGTTATTTCTTGTTAATTTCATCGAAATTAAGTGAAATAATTTAATTTGGAAAATGTCAAAATATATGGGAAATTAATTAATTTCATCTTGTTTTCGACCGGAATCACGAAACTGCTTAATTTGGAGTCAGCCTGAATGGGCTATAAGTCAAAAAACTCAAAATGCATCACTGAAATGAGAAGTATCGTCTCCACCTGCGCATTTTTTTTTGCCTTTTTATGCATGTTTGTTTTTTACATTTGATTTTAAAAATTTTAACACATAAAAGTGAGAATTGAAATTAATGATGATCACTTTCGATTTCATATTATTACATTTTCGTATGTATGCATGAAATACTCCTGATAATGAGATGACTTGCGGATTTCCGCTTAATGCGTTAAAAAGCGAAATAAATAACAACAACAAAAACAACAACATCACAGGTAGAAATAAACAAAAACATTCATTGAATGTTATGTTAAATGTGAAGTTAAGTTGATTGGACATTTTTATAGCAAAAAAGAATTTATGCAAAATTTTTATTCCACAAACGAGTTTCTACATTTAATGGCATTATTTTACATATGTACGTACAATCAAAAATTAGCTTTCTTGCTAATCCACACTCTAGGCCACGTGATACATTAAAAATTTAATTTCTTTTCATGTATTTTAAGTACAGTTTTAATTTTCTTTTTAACTGTTAAATGCGAGTACTTTGTGTCGGTCGCTTAGTTCAGTCAGTGTCATTTCATTTAGTTCATATTAAATCTTTAGCATCTTTAAGTTTTAACTCTGATTTGATTTATGTTCTTTCTTTATTTTTTATTTACGAGTAAAATTTAGGGCCTGATTTCTCTCACGTAATTTAATAAAAATTAAATGGAAGTAAGTAAGTACGAATGTGATTTTTTAACAACAACTATTTACGTTATGAACTTCCGTAGAAAGTTTTGGATGAAAAGACAGACTGACTATAAGTCAAGCAAGATTTAAATCAGATTTATAAAATAAATTATGAGTATTCTGGTAGTTTTTGTTGTTAATCTACACTGTAAAAAAACATATCTGTGCATGAATTTTTTTGGAAATGTAGATGGAGGTCTCGGTTGTATTTTGTTAAGCCGGATAGAAGGAACTCCTTATTATGAAAAAAATTAATTCCAGATTTTTTTTTGCAAGATTAATAGATATCATAAAACATCTGAAAATTTTTTTCGGGCATATTGCCACCACAGCTGTTCTTGACAAAGCGCATTCTGGACTTCTGATGTATGTATGTATGTCAAAAATAGTGATATATGTATATCAGAAGTCCAGAATGTGCGGTTGGTGCATATTGAATTTTTCGGGTCGTGCGAACACGAGTACGACCCAACACGTACGAAATACGAACGCAAAAAATTCTCTCAAGACGTGATTGCACAATACGCACGAAATCAAATCGAATAGCAAAAAATAATTTAATTATATTGAAATAAATACTTTAATTTCAGAACTTTCACTTTACCAACAAATTTGATGGTGTTGCAAAATATTCAATTTATTTTTATTGGGAATTAATGCATGAATTGCTTACATCTAAAATCGTTTCGTATTTTTTATGTCAATTTTGCTCAACATGAAAGGATCCGACCACGCACGAAATCCGCCCATCCGAAATGTGCCCATCTCTAGTCCCGAATAATATGTACAATAGAGGGGCCGTTAATTGTATGGAGACTTTTTGTTTTTTTGATTTCTTCTACTCTCACCCCCCCCCCCAAAACAGTTCAGTGTTATGTAAAAAAAATTTTAATTTTTTGCATATGACTATATTTAAAAAAAAATCATTTTACAAGAATATGACATATGGCAATACTTTAGCTCTTCAAGTCAACAACATTAGTCTCAAAGAAAGTTTTTTGCTAAAATTAATATTTTAGAAAATAATGAGGAAAATAACCAACAAAATACCACAAATTTTATATAACAAAATTATATTTATATAGACATTTTTTATTTTAAGCATGTACAATAAGTACAGTATATATAAGCAAAATAAATCTAAAAAAAATATATAAAAAAATTACATTGCATATATGGGCTTGAGGGCCAACTTTGAGGGTCGGACGCACCCCCTAAAACACAACTTATCGGTATGAAATTTTTTTTTACATACAATTGAACCGATTTGGGGGGTGAGAGTAGAAGAAATCAAAAAAAGTAAAATAATGCACAATGTTGGCCTCCAAAGGGTCAATCGTAAATCACATGGCATTGCAGAAAATAGTGGAGGGGTGTAGAATCGCACGACCTTGAGGGCCGATTCCATTTCTAGAAATCCACTTATCGGCACATTTAGATTTCCAAAAGTCCATCGTTGTGGTCGCCGCATGGCACGTAGCGCCATTTTGATGGAACAAAATCTCGCTTATCTAGATTTTCCACCAAAAAAAATTACTGATCATAGTGCAGTAACTAACTCGATTTACCGTAGACTGAGTTCTTAATTTTTTAAGAAAAAAGATTCCTTGATGCCAACCAGCAGTGTGTAAACCGCACAAAATTTTGCATTTTTCTCAATATAATAGAGTCTAGTGAGTCTGACTAATCCTATTTCAAACACTTCCCATGACAATATCCTAGCCGTGGCATCAGTTACCGAGATAACCGATAAAAAAATTACAATTCCGCGTCGATTGGTTACGTAGCATCCTTTCCTTATAGAATTCATTCCTAGAGAACTCATATTCACTCCCTACGTCTAATTTGATTGAAGCCTTTTTAAAAGCTGTGAAACAAATTTTTTTTTATTATTTGACTGGGCTGAAGTTCGAAGTATCGCTTTGCAAGCCAAATTGCATGTGATAATTATTAATGAACAAAAAACACCAAAGTTAATTGTAAATATTCTGACAAACACGTAGTAGAACGGAACAACCAGCTGTTTTCGAGGGCCACTACACCTTCATCATCAGCGGTCTTTGTGTTTGGTTTACAGTGAAATCAAGGTATTGTGAACGACTACAAAACTAATGCTGTTCATTCTATCGAATTTGTGAAAAAGTTCTGATTGAAAATATATTAAATCCTATCTTTTTTTAAAATTCAAGTCCAAAAAGGATTGAAACTTCAAGAATTAATAAAACACTGCAGGCATGTGTATTTAAAATGTAGTGTATCTCATTCGAAAAATTACGTTAGCATTTACACTAAAATAATATATTAAAGAATTAAAATAATTAGTGCATGCACTATTTAGATATGCAGATTTCTTATAATGTAAATACAGTGAACTCCCGATAATATGAACTAATTAATGCCATGCCAGTAAACTTTTGCAAAAAAAGGTTTGTTATGTTATTTTTTTATTTATTATTTAATGGATTTTTTTTATTATTCAATTTTTGTATTAAGGTGTCTTTACATAGTACGAGTAATACAAAGTTTTACAACTTTGTAGAATCAAAATATTAGGAAATTGTCTCCGTGTTTAAAAAAATGAGAATAAGAGTCTGTTGCAGGTATTTTTCATGTTAACAATGATACTATAAGTAAATGCAAACACAAATATTAAACTGTTGAGCTAATAACAAAATTTGGAAAATTGCAAAAAAAAGATGTGTACTAATAAAACTAAATATGTATATATAATAATATGTAAATATTATTGAAGAAAACATTTTATAATTTGAAATTAATTTTACCACAAAATTTAATTTTTTTTTTGGTTTGTTTATTCTTGGTTTGGTTTTGCTGTATACTTACATTTATTTAATTAATCAAATAAATTACTTAATAAATAAATATGGAATTCAAGCTGAATGTGAGCACACTAACTAAAACGTGTACAATTAAACAATTAAAAAGCAACCATCTAGGTAAATCAAATAGTTAGTCTTTAGTTGAATCATTATTTAATCACTACTCCGTTCAATTAAATTTCAACACTGTGTACATAAGATCTTGAAAAAAATGCAAAAATATTTTGTTTATATGTATTTTAAAGCGTTTGTACTAATTTTATATTTTATAGTAGTCAATGCAAGAAAAAAAGTTGTTCAAGGCTTGGTGTGTTTAAATTACCGCGAGTTCACTGTACTTATGAACATACAGATAACAATCATTAAAAAATAATCAGTTACAATGTTTAGGGATTTCTTTTCTTCGACAAACTTGCTTCTTTCCACTTCCCTTATTTTAGTATCTTTATATCCATTTGGTCTATCATTGCCAACTTATTACTTTGCTTCGATTCTGTACTATGTTTCTTCAATTGACTACAATTAACACTGAAAAGGAATAAAATAACACTTGTTTTCATTTTATTTGCATGTTGGGGGCTCCCCAAATTGAAATTAATTTTTTTTTGACGTTTTTGATTTAGAGTCATCAAACTTTATTCAATATTTAGAGTTTATAAAAAAAATATTCCCAATAATTGATAGTTCACAATAATTGGAAGTTCAAATTACTACGAGGCCACTGTAGAGTATATTCGCGTTTAATTTAATGGCGATCTTCAATATAAAAAATACGTCAAGGCACAATTTTAATGAACTTGAAAAAACACTTAAATACATACATACACACCTAATTTTTTGCTTAACTCCTCGTTAATTTTTTTCCTAATAAAACTCCGGAATCAACGAACCCATAAACAACGTTTCTACTACAAACTTAAACTAAAAAAGGTCGGTTACATTGTTGCACACACATTTTCATTAAAATTAATTTTTTTCGCCAAAAATTTTTAAAACATTTTAAACACTGACCATTAACAAATACGAGCGAGTATCCCATCAAAAACCATCAAAATTTCTTTACACATGCTTTACCACTTCCATCTCACCATATAGACGTTGGAAACATGTTTCAAAACAATTTCTCACAATCAACGGATAAACTTGTTTCAGTACACTGCATATTTCGTCATCTTAAGCATAAAAGTACGTAATAAAAAAATTGTTTTGCCTTTCAAAGAAATTGTCGTTATAAAACATAAACTTTATGATTTTGATTTTAAGCAAAAAAAAAAATTAAATCATAATCAATTAAACAATTATTGTATGTAATCGTATTGAAGGCAAATACTCACTCACTTGCTGCTGCTACAGGTGATGAAAACAAGTTTAGGAGATATAAAAGCCATTTTTTTAATATGAAAAATTAATCGAATTTTAACAAATTGAAAAGAAAAGTGTTTTTAATAACTTTATGATTTATGAACATGTTCGCTATCACTCTGTATTATTTTTTTCTTTTGCTTGCTTTCAATTTATTTATTGTAAGTGTCTGAAATGTAATTTAAAATAAATATTCATATCTTAAATCTCAAAGTTAATTGCTATTGAATTTTTTTCTCCCTAAATTTTAGACGAAAGCAGTGGCTTACTGGATTCCATAACGTTATTTTTATGCTGTAATTTGAGTCAATATTGAATTTAAAAAACCATTCAACCCAGTTTGCAGCAGTCAATATGAATCTTAAGCATTTTATTCACTGGGGATAATCATTATTGGTAAACATTTCTTTAAAACATAACGCGTGAGAAAATTGGTCTTTGATTAAGAACACTTCATTTTTTTAATATTAATTTAAAGCTTTCCACCACTACTGGTCTGCATGAAAATGACCATTCAGACCATTTCAGCTTATCCTAATGTAAAAAAACTACTTTTCATCAGCCACCATAATTTCATTTAATTTCCTTTTTTTTATAAAATACCCTTCCAATTCTCAATGACAACGCTGGTGACGCACACTAGGGGATTATTTAGAAAATAAAATTTTTAATAATTCTGTAGTTTCTAAAAGGGGTGTCCGATTGTTATAAAATTTCATACAACATTTGAGGAGTTGTGACACAGCTTAAGTCTGAAATTTGGACTATAAAAAATCCCAAAGTGGGCTGTCAACAATTCTCCATTATCCTCGAAGTGGTTAATAAAAAATTCAAACCGAAGCTGATGTCTTTGATCGGATTTTCTGCTAATGGAGAAGTCAAATCTTGTTCGATTTGGAAAAAAAAGTTATTAGACAAAATGTTATATAATTAAAAACAAAATTTGGGACCAAAAGCACAATTTAGTCAAAAGTTATACGCAATTTAAATTAACATTTTGTATTTTTTTGCAGAAATAACTCTGTTAATTATTTCGCTATTATAAAAAAAAATATTAAAAATATCAATACCATATTTATATTTATTCAAGAGGTAATACTATAAGAAATATTATTAAGAAATTTTTTGTTCAACATTTTCGTTACTGAAGGAACCAGCTCGTTTCGAAATAGACCTATTTTTGTTATTAATATCAAATTTAAGGCCTATTTTTCTAACTTCCAAAGCTGGAGCAAAAAAATATAATGCCACCTTAATACTTAATATGTTTTTAAATATTTCTAAAAATATTACGTGCACCCTGCGAAAAATAAGAAAAATACAGCAAGAATACTAAACAAATCCATTTTTTGGATTTTGCGAACTTTATTTGGGAATTGCTGGAAACTCAAAAGCAAATTCTATTTGGTTTTATTTTTTTAATAGAATAACACTCAGGCAATGAATGCCTACTACTATTACAGGTGTTGGGCTGAGTTTACATCTGGCATTTCTTGTGTGTCATTTGCACAAAAAAACGTAACCAACTAATTACTAATGAAAAGCTGTTTGATTCAGACATGTATTTATTGATTTAAACAGTTTGCAATCATTTTGGATTCTATAAAATTGTCTATTAATTATGTATGAAACTGCTTAACTTAATAAACACATGGCACAGATTTTCATAAGTAATTAGTTGGTTACGTTTTTTTACGCTTGTGTGGCATTTGGCACACAGATGTAAGCCCGGCCTTACCTTCTTTAGGAAAGGGATAGCGATAGAGAAGGCAGGCAGGCGGTGAGGGAAGAGACACAGAAAAGCTTCATTATTTTATAAATCTGCTTTTGGGAAGTTTTTAATAATGCAGTATTGGCAGACGTATTTAAATTAGACGTATTTAATTTTTTTGAACCTGTGGATATCAGACATTATATTGGTTATTTTACTTCGCCGATGATTCTGCTAAATAGTACCGTCGTTGTTATATTAAGAGGATTAGTTTCCGCAAAAGCTGTAGTTCAGTGACCAGTGACTATGCCGTCATCACTTGAATTTTCCAACAACAACTGAAACAAAGAAACACTATTGCTCATCTGAAAAATTAGTGATGTTGTTATTTAATGACTGTTGGATACAGGGTTGAACCCAGGACCTTCTATTTCGTAGTCAACGTACTAACTACTTCAGCCAACGCCACCCTCTGTGTATTGATTGCATTATTTTCCACCAAAAATAGGATTTTTAGTCGAAAATATTCAAAAAAAAAAAAATTAAATATTCTTGGGAAATTTTTCTTCACATATTGTAATTAGATGCAGATAATCACCCTTATGGGGAATAAAAGGCGAGCATTTTGTTCACGTAAAATATTTCGTGTGAAACAAAAAATGGTGAACAAAATTAATAAATAGTATGCTGACACAACAACAACTTTAACATTGGCGATCACAATTTTAGGGAAATGGAACACTTTTCACGAGAACTTTTATTCCCGATAAGGGTGATTTATAAAATAATTAATGCTCGTACATTTTTAATTTTTTCAAATAACATGACACAGCTTAGGAAAAGGAAACAAATTTATCTCCTATTACACAATCACCTACTGTGACACTTCCTCAAAAGCTGTATGAAAATTGTATAACAAACGGACGGCCCATTTAGAAGCTGCACAGGTTCTAATTTCTAGAAGTGTTTTTTTTGTTTGTTTTTATTATGATTTTGAACCAAATTAAAACCTCTAAAATTAGAACAGGGGTTTCTAATTTCCGGAAGTTTTTTTAAATGTTATTTTTTGTATTTTCACTACAAATTATAATTTTATTGCGTTATTTAGTGGTGAGTACAATTCGGTCATATGTGTGTGAAATTTGATATTTCAGTTGATAACTGAAGGTCAAAGTGAAGTGTTCACACGTGTGAAAGTTTAAAAAACAAATGCTAAACAAACATAAAAGATATATGTATACTGTTTTTTAAAGTTTTTATTAGTAAGTCATCTGATATCTCCTTCTTTACGAACAGAAAAAAATTAAGACAACGTAAACTAAAAAAAAAGTTAACGAGTATGTAATCAAAACAAAAATAAATTTAAAGCAATAAAAGAGTCGATTATTTTTGTTACGAAAATCACGCCCTAGCTCCTGTGTCTGGCATAAAGAGCATAGCTCTGAAACTTTTTAAAAGGTTTTCTTTGAATTTAATATGTTCAATTAATTAAATGTTAATAAATAAAAACTGTTTTGTGTTAAAATAAAGCTTACATAACTAGTTTTATCATAATTTTATAATTTTCTGCAAAAAATATGTCAAGAAATTCGAACTGACCCGTTCACAAAGTGGTTCTAATTTGTGAGGTTCTACTGTATTATACATATTAAATTATATACATATTAATAATTCTTTTAATTTTTTGACTTGTTTTTAATTATAAAGTTTTCTAATTTTCTTAAGCTTAAGGTTTCTTGATTTTATTTCAATATTTGTTCTTTCGATATTTCGCAACTCCTTTATGTGGCTTCTTCTTCTTATTCTTCTTTGTGAAAAAGCCCTTAAGCTTAACAAAATTAGAAAACTTTATTATATACATATTTTATGTCTCTACAACCATTTGGCAGATATCTTACCCAGAATATATAAATACAATATCTTATTTTTAGCAATTAAAAGAAGATCATCAAAGGTTCCGTACACCAAAGGTGAAAAAAGGAACCCTATTGTTTTCGCTATGCTGTCCGTCTGTCCGTCACACGGTATTTCCTCAGGAACCGTAAGAGCTACGGACCTGAAATTTGGAGAGAGTATGTAGAACCTTGGCCCCTACAACAACAAATACATGAGAATTAAAAATTAAAGGGTGTTCCAAAACGAGCATCGAAAAATGCTACAATCCCATGTAATATATGTACATATAAACTTGAAATTTGTAAAATTAGTGTATTTTTGTATAGACTACAGCAATTACTACTAAAATTTAAAAAAATGTAAATTAAAGGGTGGTCCATCAGTTGATGCAAGTTTGACTATGAAAAAATCGTCCAAATGAAAAAAACAGCCAAAATGAAAACAGCCCCAAAAACCCAAAAAAATCGCCAAACGCGAAAAAAGCTCCAGTAATATTTAAAAAAAAATAGCCAAAATTAAAAAAATCGCCAAATTGAAAAATCGCCAAAAACCGAAAAAAAATCGCCAAAATGAGAAAAAAAAGTGTCAAAACTAAAAAAGCGCCTAAATGAATAAAGTCGCCAAAAAGAAGAAACCTCAAAAACCGAAAATCGCCAAAAATTAAAAAAAAATCGCCAAAATGAAAAAATCACCAAAAAATAAAAGAACGCCAAAATGGAAAAAAATTCCAAAAACCGATAAAAAAACGCCAAAACAAAAAAAAATCGCAAAAATTAAAAAAATCCTCAAAATAAAAAAAAATCCCCAAAATTAAAAAAACGTCAAAAACGAAAAAAATGCCAAAACTATATTTTATATAGGCTACTAAAGTTCGTAATGAATTACATATCTTGAGTCCGTACGGAACCCTTCGTGCGCGGGTCAAAATCGCACTTTACTGAATTTATTTAATATTAAAGTATTTTCATTTCAGTGAAACTTTTTGAGTGAACATTTTAAAATGTATTGACTATTTATTTTTTTCTTTAACAAGGTATTTTGTGTTATTAAAATATTGAATTTTTTTCAGCCCGGCGTTTTATCACATGCGCAATAAATTTATAATATCAATATGTTTTTAACGAGAAGATAAGAAAATATTTAATTTAAAATAAGAACAATCAGAAAATTTTCAAAACATTATGTAGGAAATTTTCTTTGTTTCTTTTTAACTAAAACTAGAAGATAGTACAAATTTACCCCCATATTCATAAAAAATAAAATAGTTTTTGAAATCCAATTTAGGAAAATTTTGTATGAAAAATTTTGAAATAAAATTCATTTTAAATTTTATGAATATGGGGGTTAGTGTGTATCTTAAGAATATTTAAAGTTGTTGTGGCTGCAGGGGTAAGCACGTTTACTACCACGCGATGAGTTCCGAGTTCAAATCTTGATCGGGGAAGCAAATTTAATTTATATACAAAAATTTTTCTGATGTCTATGTCAACCACACGTAAGTTAAATAATTAATAAAATACAATTATTACATTAAATTAAATTCATGTTGATCTAACTTGTAATAACTTTGATTCAACACGATTCTTCATTTTGATTTTAACAGTACTTAAATGTTAATTCAACGTGAAATAAAGTTATTTCAAAAGGAAATTTTTTTTGACAATTACTATAAATCATGGTAAATTGACATTAAACACACTTGAAGCAAAAGCCTTGCCAAAAAATTCAAAATTAACCCTATTTCTAACGATTCTACATTGTTTTTTTCAGTGTGTAGGGGTATATATATGTATATGCATACATACTTACATTAATATGCGTGAATTTATTCAATAGGTTGTTTATGGCTTAATTATTATTAATTGTAAATAAAAAGGAAAATAAAATTCAATTTAAAACTTACCGTAAATATGCCAAATTAGAAATATTGGTCCCACAGCTAAAATCCAATGAATCCACATGGCTGGTGATTTTTTATATTGAGTTTTAGTTAAAGAAAATCTCCAATTACATATAGTATATATGTACTATTTAAAACTTATCTACATATGTATGTATGTAGGTCTGTACATATGTATGTATATATTAATTGTTAAACATGGTTTTATAATGCTAATTAAATATGGTCTAATTGTGATAAGACTTTCTCACAAATTTTTAAAAATTACAAAATTTCACTTTCTAGTTTTTTTTGTTATTAAAATCATCAACATAATTGTATTCACAAAAAATATGTAACTTGATTAAACATTATTTAACTTATAAAATTTCATATTATGTTTATTAAATTTTATCACATTTTACTCTTTAAATGGAGGCATGCTTCTATGTTGACATTTTTCTTTTAAGATTACCGCTATAATGACAACCATTCGTTTTGGTAACAAGAAAACAGTTAAAAACACGAGCATAATTATAAATGAGAGAGATGTTTCTCTTACTGAGAATTGTGCATTTTTTGTTTTTGTTTTTTCCTTCTTTTTTAACACTGTTGCATTTATTTGAAATTGTTGTTGTTGTTAGTTGAGTAAATTTATAGTTTAATAAAAACAAGGGGGATTTATTTAATCGCTTGCACTTTACAATATGAAGTAAATACATACATACATACATATGTATGTACAAGCATATAACTAAGTGAATGCATGTACGTATGTATGTATGTAGTATGCTAGTTTTAGTATAGTTTTTGTTGGTTTTGTTCTTTTATAAAACGTTTATGTTTTGATTATGACTGTTTTGCTTTTCTTGCGGTTTTGTTGTTTCCTGTTTTGTTTTTGTTATTTATTTTGGTTTTTAACATAAATTCTTAACTTTATTTTTTATGCATATTACATACGAGTACATATGAACATACTTACACATGTACGTGCATATGTAAGAATTTGCATATGTGTGCATGTATTTGCATTCCCCACTAACATCTGATGTGCCAAATACAGTTTTATTATTTGGTATAGTTTTCTTTTGAATATTTATGTACATATGAACATACATATGTATGTGTATGCATATTTACATACATACATACATATGTATGAGCAAACACACATCCCTACATATGTATGTACATATATGTATGTATGTATATATACATACATATGTATATATAGAATGTAGTTGCATATTCACATATTGTACAGTAGATTCCGTTTAATTGATTTATTCGCTTAAAAAGTATGCAATGAAAATTTCATTTTATTTTAAATATGAAGAAAGTTTAAACTTTCCTTATCATGCTTTTTGGGGAATTGTTAGCTTAAAGGTCAATATTTTTATCGCACACTTAAAAAAAATAATACTTTACTTATTTGTTCAGTAAAATACACTATGCCACAAAATTAAATTAACCTCTAAAATGAAATGCTTTTTTTTTTTAACTAAATTGGGGCTGCTGAACACGAATGTGGTCGTCATTTATTTTTCCTAAGGAGCGTTTTAGTTTTTTGTTGGCATTTATAAAGATATTTCTTGAGAACTGAAGATTATATATTTTTTAAATGATTTTATTTAAAAATTTTTATATAAAGACATACATATGTATAATTTGATTTGATGAGGGTGATGACTGCTTGTGTCAATTAAACTTTTTAATTAATTAAATTTTTAATCAAAAGCTTAAAAGACTATTAACAGAGTATTGCAATAAATGCTTTACCCGGTTAATTGGATCAACATTTAAGCATTTTTGAATAAATAATAAAATATAAATAAAATAAAATAAAATATTAATAAAAATTAAGCGGAAAGTACTGTACTTATTTATGATTTGTTTTAAATTTATCTGATAATTTTCGTAAGTTAAAGTAAAATAACATGTAAAAAATATAATACGGACAAACATGTGTGTAACAAATTAAGTTTTTGACACACATACCAACATGTGTATGTATGGATGTATGTATGTATGCTTGTATAAACTTATTATTTGCATTTTTTTTATTACACCGTGTGATATGTAGGGTAATAGCTTTGGCAACAACAAAATTGTTGTAGATTAGCCTTTATATTAAAATCATTTTAAGCAATTTTAAAACTTTAACATAGAAAATAATGCAAGTGGAACATTAGATTATGTTTCATTCAGAGTTTATTTAAGATAAATTTTAAAACATAAAATAAGTTGTCATAATGTAACACTAGGCATTTGTTTTAAGATGAATCGAATCTTATTCCTAAGAAAATTTTGACACTAAAGTGGTTCAAGTTGCATTAGTTTAACACTTTGATAACTGCTCGCTTGTGCAGGTTTAGTAGACTTAGGTATTTGGAAAAACCTTTGCGAATTTATATGTCTGGCTGAATTACCTCTTGAATTTCTGAAAACTTCCGGTGGATTTTAAGGAGTTACTAAAATTGAAGAAAACTGGATCTTAAGTTTTACAAGGAGCCAAATAGCACATTGGAGGTAAAACTGAAATAATTCTTAGCACGATGACTACAAGGCCGAAGGACCTAGGTTCAATCACGGTTTTTAAAAGTTATTAAAATAACAACATCATCCATTTTTCTGATGTGCATTATTATCCCTTTGTATCAGTTATTGTAGGAAAGTTCAAGTGTTGAAAATATAGACAGTGGTTACTAAACTACACTGGCATCAGCGGATACTAAGCCTCTTAATGTAACATGTCAGGTCATGTTGCAGAGCCTCATTGACACCAGAGGCTCTGCAACACTAAATTATTAAAAAACGTACAAAAAGCAGTGTTGCAAAAGAATGAAGCTTTCCTATAACTTTTTTTCACCACCTGCCCGTCACTATCACTACCGTTTCCTATCACCTTCTTCCGCTATTTTCACTTCATTTCCCAGACAACACAAAGGCATCATTGTATTGTGCCTAAGTGAGCTGAACTCTGAATTTTACCCTTCCTTACCAGCAGCCTGTAAACCTCAACTAACCTGTGTGTGAATGTGTTACGCCGACAATGATTGATGAAAGATCGAAAAATTTTGTTGGTTGGCTTGCTTGATGTCAAATTTTTTATGCATGTCTTGTATTCGTTCATTAATCAAGAATTCTATTTAAATGAGACTTCAAGGTGCACGGTTCTTAAAAATGGTAAATGAAAAAAAAAAAAATATATATTAGATTTAATTTGTTCTTTTTTAGGGCTCCCTACAACAAAGGCGTAAAGGAACCCTACTGTTTTCGCTACGATGAACGTCCGTCCTTCTGTCGCAAGCTGTTTTCTCGAATACCGTAAGACCTACGGACCTGAATATTCACAGAATATGTAAAACTTTGAGCACTACAACAGCAAATAGTATGTATATGGCAGCTAAAAATTAAAAGGTGTTCTCTTTCACTTGAAAATTAAAGAAAAAAACATCAAAAAAGGGTATTCTCTCAGTTAATGCAATTTTGACAACTTGCTGTATCTTGGAAACAGTAAAAGGAAAACTCTTTTCAAAAATGGCAAAACTAAATAATCCCAAAATAAAAATAAAAAATACCGAAACGAAAAATCGCCAAAAATAAAATAAATCGCTAAAATGCGAAAAAACAAATCACCAAAACCAAGGAGGTCGCAAAAAACTTAAAACTTTGCAAAATTAAAAAAAAAACGCAAACTGAAGTATGTGTCAATACTGAAAAATCGCTAAAACTAAAAATATATATTGTAAAATGACAAAAAGTAGGCAAAAACCGAAAAAAGCAAAAACTAAAAAAGTGGATAAACCTAAAAAATCCCAAATTAAAAAAATTCTGAAATGAAAAATCACCAAAATGAAAAAGCGCTTAAATGAAAAACATCACCACAGATAAAATAATTCGCTAAAATCCTAAAAGATATCACCAAAAAGTAAAAACGTTGCCAAAAAAATAAAAAAATCGCCAAAAACTGGAAAAAAACACCAGATCGAAAAAATCGCTAAAACTAAAAATATGCATTGTGCAAAATTGCCAAACGAAAGAACGCAAAAACTAAAAAAGTTGTGAAGACCAAAAAATTTTAAAATTAAGAAATGCAGAATGAAAAATCGCCAAAATGAACAAAAAGCCTAAATGAAAAATATCAGCAAAAATAAAATAAATTGCTAAAATGCATAAAAAATTAACAAGACAAAAAAAATCAAAAAACTAAAAACTCGCCAACATGAAAAAATAATCAAAACTAAAATATGTGTTAATACTAAGAAAATCGTTAAAACTAAAATTATGCATTGTAAAATCACTAAAAGAATTCACAAAAAACTCAAAATAAAACACCAAAATGAATAAGGGCTTAAATGAAACCCATCACCCAAAATAAAATAAATCGCTTAAATGCAAAAAAAAATTATAAAAAGTAAAAACCCGAGAAAATCGACAAAACAAAAAAAGAACTCCAAAACTAAAAAAATTGCTAAGATTAAAAATATGTATTGTAAAAAACAGGATAAAATGCCAAAACCCGAAAAAATCGCAAAATAACCGCCATACGGAACCATTCGTGTACGAAACTGAATTTATTTTGAACCACTTTTTCATACACAAAGTTTTTTTGCTTTCATGATTTTTATTTGTTTTTTCAAGCACGATGTTGACAGCTCAAACTCAAACTCCAAATTAATGCTTGACGGTTCGAACATGTGTACACTAAACCATTCGGTACATGTACACGAAACAGGCATCAATCATTTTGATCGTGTCTAGGCGGAAACTTTATGTAAAATTTTGAAACTTTACACAAGTGCTTTGAATTATTTTCTCTTTCAAAGATAATAAGCGTAAGTTCTGCTACAATTTTTAAAGCAACTATTTCTTGTTTCTTTATTAAAAAATGTTTAACCTCCTTAAAAAGCTAACCATAAAATATTACTTGTCACCTTTTATTTCTTTTGCAAGAACTTTACTAACCTCTCCAAAAATCATTGCAATCAACACCTTGTATGTGCAAACACTATTAAAAACGGCCACGAACCACCCTGTTGCCCAGACTAAATGCCCTAAACTACAATTTGTGTCAAATACAATTATAGTTTGCGCCCCTTCCATACCTTCATTTCCAAAAAAAAATATAATAATAAAAAGATATGCAAGAGAAATCGTATACTAGAAGAAGCAAGCAATAGGAAGGTTGAAGAATTTAAAAAAAAAATTCTCTAATCATTTTGGTCAATTCCTTAAACAACAGAAACAAGTGAAACTTTAATGGATGAGTTGCATGTTGAACAACAACAAAATTAAAAAAGAAAAGAAGAATAAAAATGCAACAAGAATCAAATCGCACAAGAAAGAAGCCAAAATGAAGAAGGTGGTGTGGTGGTGGTGGTTGTGACTAAAACTCAATATTGAACATGTAAATTGGAATGAGTTTAAGTAGCAAAACAGTAAAAACATGCTAAACTTTTACATGTACGTGCGTTACTGCAGGTGAATGACTTTTTCTTTTAATGTTTCCGACTTCCGGTCAAGTTTATTTTAAAACAGACTGGAGCGCGAAAAAGGATTGTTGTAAAATGAAGAAGAAAAATAATTCGTTTGTTAAGAAAATACTTTTACTTTGTAAATTAATATATTGGAAGTTATAAAAGTTTGTTACAGAATGTTTAAGGAACATTGAGGAAATGTGGAATATTTATTAAAATCCTCAGGTATTTAAATGAAATTTGGGTCGAAGGAAGAAGCAATAAAGCAAAAATATAAGTTTAATATTATGTAAATAAGTGAATGTGAATTTATTTTCTGCGAGAATATATGTATGTATGTAATAAGTTCGAAAAAATTAGAATTAACTAAAACTATTAGCTGTTAAGTAATTATTATTAATCGTACTGATTACTAATTTTATTACTTTTTTTTGAAATGTAAAGTAATGATTAAATTACTATTATATTCAGCTTCGCAGGATTACTAATTGATTACGATTACAAATAATGGAAAATTAATCTGAATTACTTGAAATTACAACTAAATAATAAAAAAGAATCAAAAGTAATTAAAAAAATAATCCGATTATTTTTAAAGATTATTTTTAATTCCTTTTGATTATCAATTAATCTTTGAAAGTTGACGGACTATTTTTTGATTCTTTTTCATTATTTGTTGTAATTTCTAGTAATTAAGATTACTTTTCGATTATTAGTAATCGTAATCAATTATTTATCAGAAACTATTTTAAAGGGAATTATATAATCAGTACAATTCTTTTAAAAATGTAATCTAATTTTTTAGTAATCGTAATCGAAATTTAACAGCTCTGATTTAGGCACACTTTTGTATGAAAACTATTAACAACAAAAATACAATATTGTAAAATTAGACGATTAGACAACGCATACGAAGTTAATTCGAGCTGGTAAATTGAACAAATATCTCTCCCGACTTTAAAATATATAAATATTAGATTTTATTTATTATGTTCGAAATTTTCTTCAAGTTTAAAATCAAATTTATTTTGACAAGCACACCACCAAGGCACATTCACCAGGTAGTAGCGAAAATGCAGCTGAGCTGTTTTTATTTTAAATTAAAGTTCATTCGAAACTTCAAAAATTGTTTACGAAAGAGAAATTAAAAAAAATGTGTAAAAAATTTTCAATATGAAAAATATTTTATTAAAAAAATTCTTTGAAACAAATTTAAAAATACGAAAAAAAGTCTGAAAAAAATGTGAAAAGTGCTAAACATTGCAAATTTTGTTAGTGGGGTAGCTGCCGTGAAGAAATTTTTTCAACTTTTTGTGAATAATCTTTATTATAATTGTGTTACAACAAATTCTATTTTTGATATTTTGGATGAACTAAAATCCATGTTGTTTTTTTCATTGTTGTATTTTTTCATTGTTCTTGTAATCCTGATATTACCTGGAAATAAATGTGCCTTGCAAACAACTTGTTCTGCAAACAATTTCAATATTTTTCAACACAATTTCCTTATTGACTAATTAATAGAAACTGCTCGAAATTTGTTTTTTATTTGGCCGCTGCAGATGCAGCAATTATGAATGAATCATTAACCATGGCCATTAATAAATAAATAAACTCAGAAAACTTTCATTTGTTACGAACATACTACACATTGATGCATAATTTAAAAAAAATATTTTTTTAATACTTTTTCAATATTAAAATGTTTTTATAAATTGCACATTTCATAAAATTTTCATATTACGATTTCAAAAGATAAAACGTTATTTTTTAATAAAAAGAGTACATATTTTGCTTTATTTTTTAGTTTAATTTAAAAGAAACATAAGAAAAACTTTTTTTTAACTTCTTTTTCGATTTAGTGGTTTTGTTGTAGTTACCGCGACCGTTTCAATTTGTAAACTGAATTGTAAGTAAATGTTGCTAATGCTAAAATGAATACCAAGCAACCGGTGAATGTATGTATGTATGTATGTATATATGTGACTGTGGCTGTAACGCACTCTATTTACAGCCACACACATAAGCTCCATAAACAGTGAGTTTTATTTTTAGTGGTAGTTAACAATTGTAGTGTGCATAAGTATGTTTTTGACCAAACTGCTATCAATACAGCAGTATTAGTACATAGATGTCAGTGGTGTTAACTATATAAAGCAGTAGGCAAAATAAAAACATGTCTTAAGTAATAAAAGCTTGTTAATTATGTTCCTAAAACCGCGATAACGCAAGTTGAAAATTTAGGCCATTTGCTTCTACGGAAGAATTCCCAAACGCCAATAAGTTGATTACAAGTTGACACTTCTCTAGGACAGTCGAGGTCTTAGAGCAGGTACGTCCAAGCCATATGCACAATGTGCAAGCTTTTACGACTGAGCTTTGTGCTTTCACACCGACGAGAGCACAACAGCCAATCAGATCAACAATAAAGCTGTACTTACTGCATAGTTTGAAAATAAACAAGAAGAAATTGTAAGAGCTTTCAAAGCTTTCTGCCTTAAATTCAAATATCAAAGTGTGTGTCCTTGGACGTAGCTGTCTCAGAGAATCAATGCAAAATGTATTATGAATATAGAGTACAAAAGATCCCTCAGGTGTCGCAGTGCCGGTCTTGAACCAGATCTTCCCCCTATTCTATTATAAACATACCAAAAAAAAAAAAAATTCAATATGTCTAGTGCAGCTACATCCAAACCAGAGGTGTTAAATTTCGATTACAATCACTAATCAATTAGATTACATTTTAAAAATAATTTTACTGATTATGTAATTCCCTTTAAAAGAATTTCTGATAAATAAAATAATTGATTGCGATTACTAATAATCGAAAAGTAATCCGAATTACTTGAAATTACAAAACATAATCAAAAATAATTGAAAGTAATCAAAAAATAATACGACTACTTTCAAAGATTACTTTTGATTATTAATAAATAATCAAAAAGAATTAAAAGCAATCTTTAACAGTAATCGGATTATTTTTTAATTACTTTTGATTCTTTGATTATTGATGCTGAAAAAAAGTCAGCCATTGTAGTAATGGTAAAGTAAGAAAATAAAAAACATGTTGATTATTGAGTTCTTGTTTCAACTTTGTTATTTGTTGTTGAGCTTCTCATTTATTTAAATGAAAGTTTATAACATAATGACTCTAGTTGTTCTAAGAAACTTTGGGTAAAGGTTCCCTGATGAGCTGCATTAGCAACAGTGAAATGCGCATAGGATCCAGCTAAACCCCTCAATAATCAATTTCAATGTATTTTATTAAAAAAATATTTTACTGAATAAGCAAAATATAATTTTGGGATTATTAGTGCGTTTACAAATTTTAAATTTTAAACTTACTTTTGATTCTTTTGGATTATTTTTTGTAATATCAAGTAATTCAGATTATTTTCCCCTTATTAGTAATTGTAATCAATTAGTAATCGGGCGAAACTGAACATAATCGTAATTTAATCATTACTTTACCTTTCAAAAAAAGTAATCAAATTAGTAATCAGTACAACAAATAATCATTACTTAACAGGTATGTTCCAAACACACATACACTGATATTAGCATTTGAGGTAAAAAGCTTTGAAAGCTCTTAAATTTGTCTCTTTGCAAAGCAAGAGCAAGCATTGTTGTCTGGTGTGTTGTTGTTGTGACTGTTGAACTCTCGTCGATGTAAAAGCACAAAAGCTATTTTGTAAAGGTTTGCACCCGTGGTCGGCAACCTATACACCACGATCCGGTGTTGCCAGTGAAATTTCATTTCATTTTCCTAATTTGAAATTTTAAATCTCTAAAGCAAAATTTATTTTATTATGGTCAGAAGAAGGTCTAGTTTTGTTTATAAAGAAATGCATCTTTCCTTAATGCTACCTCCATGCAATGGTTAGTAAAAAGATGTTTTTGGAGGAAATTTTCTTAAAATACTTTAAATATATTCTTGAAAATGCCTTTGCATGTCATGTTTTTTGATGTGTGACAACACACATTGTCAAATCAAACATTCTGGTTTGTAAAAATAATTTTCTGAAAATAAATTTTTTTAGTAAATTATCATCACACATATTTTCTTATTGTGCAACAACGCTGATTCTTAACAGCATGCGATACACACAACATGTCTGCTTGAATGTTTAAGATAGACTGATTAATGTTGTTTATTTCTCATCAATGCATGTGTACACATACGTAATAGATAATTATATTAAAAGGCGCGGTGCCCTTATTTCGCCGACCAACGGTTTGCACCTTGTGCATATGGCTTGAATGTAGCTGGTGTAGTGCCAAAGAACAGCTGCGTTCAATCACACACTTTCTGATATTTGCATTTGATTTAAAAAGCTTTGAAAGCTCTTACAATATGTACTTATTTCTTTTCAAAGTATGCAGCAAGCATTGTTTGGGCCGAGATCTGATTGCTTAATGTACTCTCGACGCGTCGACGAGACGCGTCGGTGTGAAAGCACAAAGCTTTGTTCTAAAAGCTTGTATATTGTGCATATGGCTTGGACGTAGCTGCAATAGACTTTAATTCTTTTTATTCACTTAAAGACAATACTGAAATAAACCACTTCCTTACACCCAAAGGCGTTTGGAAAATCACTACATTAGCTTTCATAAACATTTTACATGTGTGCTGTGCTGTTGAGCAGAAAAGAAGAAGTTGAAATTTAAACAAAAGCAGAAGCATTTTAGGCTCTCTATAAAAAAACTTTTGAATTATGTATAAAATGAAGTATTTACTGTTTTTAAATGTTGTTACATATGTACATAAAAAACTTTTATGTACATACATACATATGTAGTTCTATTTGTTTGTTGCTGTTATATTTATTTTTGAATTTTTCCCTGCATATGAGTAAAAATGATTCACGTATTTGTAAATGTTATGCTGCTAGCTAGCTGTTGCTGGCTTATACGATTTTTCTATCAAATTGGCATTTTTCTTTTGCTCTGCTTTTTGCATTTTACTTTAGACGTTTTATGAAACGGGCATAATAAAACTCAATCTAGACTTGTGTGTGTAGGAAAAAAAAAATAAAAATGTACAATATAAAATTTTGTGTTGAAAATGTTTCCACATCACTCGTCAAGCGTTTCAATTATGTTATTTATATAAAGCAGTGTTCATATAAAATTTGAATGCATTAGTGTGTATTTCAAGAAGACTTTTTAATGTATTTAGCAGTGTCCAAATTTTCAATGAACTTACTTTTATGTTTTTCTACATTTATTTATTAATGTTATTATTATTTACTGGATTAAAAAAGTGGTGGTGGCTGAAAGTGGAGATAATGTTGTTGTATCATCAACAAAATGCAAATGTGTGTAGGAAAACAGCAGTTTGCAGCCAACAACATGTTTGCTGGTAACTCGATACTACGACTAATAAAGCGCACGCGCGCACACTTTTAATAATGTTGGGAGTGTTTGAGAATGTTCTTGTCAATTTCTTGTTTAAATGATGTTTTTTTTTTGTTTTTAGTTTGTAATTTATCTATCTTTTGTTTTTATCGCTGCATTTCCCCCTCTTTTTTAATGTTTTCTTTACGAAGTCTTAAATGTTTGGCTTCAGTTGATTTGTTGACAGAACTTTAAGGGGTTAAATTTTAGTCGTTTAAAAGTCTTATGGTAATTTCTTGCATTTTTGTTATTTGTTGATATTATTTTGTTCTTCCCTAGCAACGTTTACAGTTCTATTAAAAAATATGTACATATTCTTTATAAAATACATAATTATGTCCAACATAATTTCACTTTTTTTGTCACTCACCAAAAAATATTTTTAGTTAGAAGCAGCCAGCAGAGTTAAAGAATGAATACTTGCTGCAAGTGTTTAGCTACATAGAAAAAATTATAAAATTTTTTTTTGCTTCAATTATAAATCTTTGTTTGATAATGTATAAGAATCTAATTAAGTTATTACATTACATTATTTTTTAAAAAAGAAACTTAAAACGAAATACTTTGTGATTTTTTTTAAGGTTGCTTAATTTTCTATATTTACATACTTAATAATTCCCAATTATTTTTTGTGAGTTTTTATATAAGGACATTAAGACGCTTGGGTTTTTCAAGAATTTTGTTAAGGTCTGTTACCTCTGGCTTAAAATTTTGAATTTTAACTAAAAATAATATAATTTTTATAGAAAATATGCTTTAATATAATTTGGAAATTTTTTCCACAAATTTTAAATTTTTGTATAGTGATAAAACATCGTTTAAGGATCTGTTAGAAGCAATGTTTTCATTTTTGACATGTACCATTCACTCAGCAGTGGTCGAAAATTATAAAGTTTCAAAAAAAAAAAACATGCAAAAAGCAGAGTTGTAAAAGAATGAAGTTTTCCCCTATCTCTTCCTTCACCACCTGTCTTCTAAATCACTATCTATTTCCGAAAAAAAGGTAACACCTAGTATTAGCAGTAGGCATTCATTGCCTGAGTATTAAAACTCTATCAAAAAAAAAAAAATGATAATAATAATAATTTTTCAATTTATAGTCCTTTTTGTATAAAAAAATAAAAATAATTTTTATTATTCGATTTTTTTGATTTTTAATATATTCAAGTTTGTGTCCTTTTTTGTTTGTATTCTAACCGGAAATACTTTTTATTTTTCGAGAAATTCTAATTTTATATTTTTATATGGTGATGAAACATCCTTTTAGGATTAGGATTTTACATTATAAATAAAAAAAATCAGCTTACGGTCCTTTTTTGTACTAAATACTTTTTTTTAGAAATAATTTCTTTAAATGTATCACAATTTTTTTTTGATATTCAAAATATTCCGGTTTGAGTCCTTTTTTTGTATTCTAATCGAAAATACTTTTTCTTGAAATTTTTTGGAAATTTTTTTTCGAGAAATTCTAATTTTTAATTTTTGTGTGGTGATAAAACATCCTTTAAGGATCTGCTATGAGTAATTTTTTCACTTTGGACATGGACATTATAAATTTTCTAAAAAAAATCAGTTAACGGGCCGTAAAAAATAAATACAAAATAATATAAAAAATTTTTTTTTAGAAATAATTTCTTTATTTTGTATCACAATAATTTTTTTTCTTGGATTTTTTGATTTTAAAAATATGATATTCAGGTTTGCGTCATTTTTTATATTATAATCGGAAATACTTTTTATTGAAGTGTGAATTCATTACTTTCTATTTCTGATTGTAAGCACAAAACAAATATTGAACTTGTCCTTTTAGGGATATTAAGGGTGGTGGTTGTTTACCGTTATGCCTGATTGCAAACGCGATGTTCAGTTTTGCTTTCATATACATACATATATGGGAAAGTTTGTAAATTGCTTATAATTAGTATTTATTTCATTATAAATATAATATAATATTTATGTTACAGTACAATTCGTAAAAAAACTGTAGACATTTCAACATTAGAGTTGTTTTCACTCTGCAATGTAATACAAACAGAGTTCGTCAGCTATGGGCTGTTTTTGCATTTTGTCAAACTTCAAGCAATGCACCCATATGCATGCATAGAAGAACTTGTTAAAGTAAAATCTAGCTTTAATGTACTTCATAAAGTAATAATGGCCAAGCGAAAACTTTGAGACAAAAAGGAACTTTTACATGACGGCAGCGATTCTTAAATTACTAGAATAAAAATTATGTATTTAAAAACAATTATTTTAATAAAAACAATTGAATTCTTTTTATTCAATCGGATAAAAGTATGTACATGAATGAAAATATAAGTTTCGGAAATAAATCAATTTTAATATTGCTACACAGAAAAAATATTCCTGCAAAAAAAACTTTAATTGAAAATAATCCCGAAAATCAATTACAAATTTAATTGAGTCAATTAAACATTGTAAGTAATAAAAATTTTAACTAAAGGTCTAACACAATTAAGTACATTTTTAATTGATTTTTGTTTTTTTTTTTAAATTAAATTTGTGTATTGCAGGAATTTTTTTCTACGTCTAAGGACAAACATTTCGAAAAAATTATTTAAGCAAAATCTTCAAATATAAAGTAACCAAACAATTTCATTCGAATAATTTTTATCAGAATAATTTTCTTTAAAAACGTATCATACGAACTTTATACGATTCGTTCTTATTGGAGACACTCGAATAATATTTATTTGTAAAATTTAATTTAAAAAAATTTTCTTATTGTTCCAGTAGTTTTTTTCTTTCAAATATGTAATTTCTATTACGTTAAGTTCTTTTGTATTAGTTATTTAAGTTTATATAAACATTTTAAATCAATTGATATTATTCGAGGTACCTTACGATCAAATACAAAATTTATTCGAATGCATATACTTTTTGCAGTTAATTGTCTTTATATGTATGTATTTATATATTATAATATCCATATAAACCAGCGATGGGAAAGTTGGCGCAATTGTACCTTTTTTGGAATTATTTAAACTCGGAAAGTACAATAAGTACACCAATGACTAATTTAGTACCTTTAAGGAATCTCCGCAGTTTCACTCCGTATTTCTTTTCAAACGATTGCATATGTCAATTTTCAATTTTGAACAATAAAACTCATATTTTTATCTTTGAATATCAAAAAAAAATTTAACTATTCCATTTCCAAACCAGATACCGGAGCATATGCTATTACTTTGTATATTTTAAATTTCAACCTAAACAGTTGTAACTTACAAGCAAATTTGTGAAAACGATTCGCTGTCCATAACAAAGTCGATTATATAAAAAAAATATGTAATTTGAACTAAAAAAAAATTTTAGTACAATTAAGGTCAAAAAAGTCGAATTTTTTAAAGTTGTTGGTACATTTTCTCAATGCCTTCCCTGATATAAACCATACACACACAACATAGAAGCTTTAAAGACCTTTTTTTAATATTTGATTAGCGAAATTGAAGATTATTTCTACCGCTGATTTGCTTAAAACTGCACAGAAAGAAGAGGCAGCAGTATGTTACTTTTGACGAAAGATTTTCCGTTTTCCTGTAATTTGTGCTTATTAAACACTTTGCAAAACCGATGGTTTTAGTAGGTGCTAAAATATTATAGTTGAATGCTATTGTAAGTACTGCCACATCTGCATTAACTAGATTGGTTGTAACATCTGCTAAGAAAATTTAACGAGTATTCGTTAAAAACTTGTACACGTAATTCTAAGGTAACCATGTGGTAAAAAAGAAAATACAAACAACGCACTGTGGTGAATTTTAGCACACTATTTGATTTACGATATAACTTTAGGCAAATAACGAGCCTTATATTCGATTTACGCACCTTTTCACAATGTATGGTTAAAATATAACAGGGACTTTAACGGCAAGTTTTGTATGAAGAACTGTCAGTTAAAGTTCACGTTAACTTTTAACCATACATTGTGAAAAGGTACGTTAATCGAAAGCGTCAAAAATTTCAAAATTTTTTTTGTTAATGTACAAATATGTTTTTGTATGTAAATTATCGTTTACGAAAAATTTCACAGCCCGTATCTTAAAAGATATCAAAAATTTTGGCACTTATAATTCTAAACTATGGGTAGGCCCATAAAATTTTAATGTAAATAAAAAAGTATATTTCCGATAAAATGTTGCTTACTATAAAAATCGAAAAAAAGGCTCAATATGTAAATATTTTTTTTAAATTAAAAATTTCAATCAGAAATAATTCATAGTCAGGCTCAAGTTCAGTAATTTCAATTCTTATTGAATGAAATATTTTTATTAATTAATGTGAGTTTCTAAAGAAGAGAAGAAAAATTAAACTTAGACTTTAAGATGGGGGAAATACCGATACTTTTCTGTGCAGCCAGGCACTTCATCAGCACCCTAGTCTATCTACTTGTGTAGAGATTCTTATTAACATCAGCTATTTAACTTAAATTGACAATATAAATTTCTTGAAATTTTCTTATATTATTTTTATTTAATTAACTTTTTGACGTTTGTCTCAAATTTTGCACAAATTGTTTGTGCAAATGTTCATGAAACTAGTCTCGCAAGTTTGCGCAATTGCACAAATGGCAATTTTAAGAGTTCTCATGAAACCCCTTAATATTTATTAATTTTTATCAGCAGTAAATACATATTTGTTATTTTTTAATTTCTTTTGAATTAAAGTTCAATCAATAAAAAAAGTTATTGCGTTTAGTTCTCTGGGAAAAAATTGTCGGGTCCTCCTTGTCGCGTCCGTACTTGAACTTTGCCCATTAAAAAAATTAAAACAAAATTTTCATATATCATAAATCTACAAATAAACGATCTTCTTTCACCTTAATTTCCACATTCACAAAAAAAATCGTCATAAAATTTCGCTGCACAAATTTAACTTCTATTTTTGTCGCGTCCGTTTCTCGCTGACATTTGCTTATATCTCTTTGCTATATTGATATCGCCCAAAATTTTTTCTGAAATATACTACTCCTTCATTGCTTTAAAACACTTAAGATATATATTAGATTTTCATTCGTATCTTGTTTTTTGCTCAACTAAAAGTGTACGAATGTCTCGTCCGTCGCTTGCGAATTGCTCATGTGAAAAAATGACTCAAGGATCGGGCGTTTTTATTTCAGAAAATTGCAACAGTTAAATTTTGTTGGACTATATTATTAATGAATCAAAGGTGTTATTAAAAAAAATCAGGAAATGCCAACAGCTCGAAAATTCCCACAGATCTCACAAAACAGGTAATTAGTTTCATAAAATTTCTTGGTTGCAAATCAAGTATTTTGAGCTATTAAAAACTTTACCCATATATACAACTGCTTTAGTGCTTTTAAAATATTGGAAGTTTCTGCAAATGAACAATATTCAAAAATGTAAATATAAATATTTCCTTACCTCATCAAAACAAACTCACACACACACCCCACACACACATAAACAATTGCTGTGATTGTGTGTGTGTGTGTGTGTTTTTTTGTAGTAACACTCTACGTACATATTTTGACTGTCATTTATTAACGTATTATCATAATGAGTATTACTAAAATATTATTATGAACGAAATGTCCTCCATACGAAATGTAGCAACATCCTTGAATAAGCAAGCATACGATTTTAGATATCCAAAAGTAGCTTTTTTTTCCTCTTTACGCTTTTTGAATTTTCCAAGCAGCAGATATACATAAAAAGCAGCAACATTAATAAATGTTACAAAAATAAATGTAACAAAGAAACACTATATTTATATGCGTACTTGTGTAATAAGGTCTAGCAAATGATTTACAGTGTGCATCAAATAATGGGAAATTATACATATACATTATATCTGATAAAAATATCACACATCTTGCACTAAAGTTAAATGATAAGATTGTTCAGAAAGCTTGTTAATAACGCTAGGGAAGGCAAGGAAAAGTATAAAGAAATAAAATTGAATGAATCTCTGAAGCAATTTTGTCAGCTCCACCAGCAACGGGTAGTATGTTTCTGAGATTATAATTCCATCAGTTACTCTGATTTTTTATGATTTAGTTTCCTTTTTTTTTTTGTTCAACAATATTGAATTAGACTTTTCGAACTAGTTCACTAAGTCATGTTTTAGACCTGGCAGTTTTTCTTGAAGCAGTTATCTTCAATTCTCTTTTAAAACTGCTCGATTGTTTACACATGGACGGTTTCTTGTTCAATTTACCTATTGTTTTAATGCAGAAAATGAAATAACAAAAGAGAATTGAAGTAACTTTTCTGTACAAGCAAGTCAGGACCCCCTTCTTTCTTCTTTCCTCTTTCCTCTAAAACTCAGACTTGCATCAAGAAAAACTGCCGAGTGTAAAACATGAGTAATTAATTTTTGTTGAACTAGTTAACTAGTTCGTTCACATTCGAATAAAAAGTTGTTAAAAAAAGTCAATTTAAATTGACGTTTTTGACCGAACTGGTGTCCAATAGACCGAACTAGTTTAAAAAGAGCTACTCGTATTAAACAAAACTATACTTGGATCGAACTCATTCTGTAGCACGCTTTTGACTAAATGAGTTCGATACAAGTCTAAAAGGTTTGTGAAAAAAAAATTAACTAATGAACGAGTTCGACCCAAGTCTATATTGAATTATTGTAAAGAGACTATTACGCATCGAACATATTGGACTAACAGATTCGTTCCTATAATAATAAGTAAAACATATATATTTATGGAACTTTTTCAGTAGCTCATTTTAGACATAAATCTATGATCAAAGCAATTTAAATTATTTGGATTTGATCATCGTTTTTGTCGAACACGATTTAAGGAAACAGTTCGATCTAAGACTAATAAATAGAGCTGGGACCAACTCGTTCGAACTTGTTCAGTCACAAACCTACGATCAAACTCATGTACTTAACAGTTTTTCTAAAACGAGCGCCTGAACGAGTGCGTAGAAGTGGCCCAAAATTGTACATCCAGGATATGCTTCGACATGTACACGATGCCGCGATGACCATGTACTCGCAATGATTTTAAAATTTTGAATGTCATGTATAGGGAAAGGATTTTCATGTTAATACATGTTTTCTGTCGTCGGTCGTAGATCAACGTAAATAAAATATCTTTGCGAATCAACAAATTTGAGACAAAATGCAATCGATTTGTTACAGCATATTTTTGCATATTTTATAATAAATACTTACTTTTGCATATTTCATCATAAATGAATATTTTTAATACATTTCTTAGTTTTTTCATGCTATAAATCAAATTTTGATTTGTTTACTTGTTGTAAAGTAAATAACAGCTGCAGTTGTTACGACTGTGTAAGAACAAAAAGGAGAAAACGAGAAAAATTTACGATAATTTTTTTGTGATATGAATCGATATTCAAAAACACCGTAGAACTCAAAGTTCAATACCTTGGCTTAAGTCAAAAATATCAATACCATTAAAAATTAAAGAAAGAAACAAGAGCATGGTGCAATAGCCCTTTTAAACCGCATTAATTTCATGTGGATATAAAGTGATTTTGAAAGCTTCTTTGAGTGGTTCAGCCTTAAATGAAAAATATCCAGTGATACGATACGGATAAATTCTACAGTAACTAGATGGGGGTACGTGGCAGAAGACTTTCGGATACCATATTTCTATAAATAAAATTAAAGAAGTTTTTATATATTTATAATTTGAACGGGCTAAAGTTCGTATCGCTTTTTAAGCCAAATTACATGTGATAATTTATTAATGAACAAATAACATCAAAGTTAGTTGTAAGTAAATATTCTGACAACACATAGTTGAACGGAACAGCCAGCCGTTTTCGAAGGCCACTAAACCTTCACCATCAGCGTTCTTCTGTGTTGGTCGTTCAATCACTGATGTAGATTTCTGCCTTATATACGAAACTTTCTTGCAAATGGAATACGTGAATTGTTTTGATTCATCGTATTTCAATTTGCTGAAACGTATTTTGTAATGAAAGCCGAAATTTACCATCTCTAATTTACAACAGACTTACCATTGTCGTTTATTCTTTACTAATTATGCACATGTTAGTTCTACTTAAGACAAACTTTTTTGGTTTGTTACTATTAAGTATATTTATTTTAATTTTTGCCACAGGCCCATGGCTATTAATTTTAGTTAAATTTAATTATCACATGTAATTTGGCTTAAAAAGTGATACGAACTTTAGCCCGCTCAAATTATAAATATAGAAACAAATTAAGTTCGAAAAATAATAATTAAATTTAACTAAAGAAAAAATAATAACCTGTGCTTGAAGTTCAAATAAATGTTTAAATGTTCATATAAAAACTGGTTTTAACGTACACTTGAAACACACGTTATTTTTTGCATATGGGGGCAAGTTTTTTTTAATTTAAAATATCTTTCATTTTATTAATAAAAATACATTATCCGAGAGCTTTCTGCCTAAATTGATATTTGTGCACACATAGTATTGCTTTCTTTTTCACACTATATCCCACTTCGACACTCTAGTTATTTTAACACCTCAAGTTGAGTTAATTGAAGATGCGGTAAAAAATTAATTAAAATATATGCAACAAATTGTATCAATATAGTTCTAACAACGAGAAACTGAATATTTCACAAACAAAACAGCAGCATTTTAATGCGCACCAATATTTAAATTTTTATTACATAATATTTTTTCAGAAAAAATCATCAAAGATTTACCTTTGACAATTTAAAAAGAAACATTTATTCATTAATGTATGTAAAAAAAGTTCGACTGAACTTTACTCGTATTTTGTATTCCATATGATTTGACAAAATATTTGTTAAAAAAGCAATGAAGCTGATTTTTTTAAGTTTCTACTGTTCTTAAATGTTAAAAAAAATTTGATAAATGCATATTTTATTAGTTTTAAGTACATATTTTTAAATTTATAATGCATATTTTATGTACATAAAACGTGATTTTAAATGCATAAAAACCTTTCCCTACTCATGTATTAATTTTTCAAATAAAAACATTTTTTTTTTGGATTCGAATCGAGCCCTTAAGTTTTTCCGCTATTTTTTACAATTTTAAGTTCTATCGCACTAAAAACTCTCGTGGTCGATTTCATTACTTGTTGATGTGGATAGATACGGGTGCTGATGAAGTTAAACAAACACTTTTAAATTTAAAATAGACGGGCTCTATTATTATTATTATTTATTTTTTTGGTTTTTTTTGAGAAGCTTCTTTCACTTGTAGAGAATTCCTTTTAATTTTTTTTAAGGGATCAAAAGTTTTTATGCCACACTGTTTACACAACATAGGCCGGGGATATACATACATACATATATTTACTCAAACACACACACACACATACAAAAACACTTGCTTAATCATTGTCTAAAAAGCAAAGTGGAGTAGTTAAATTATGGATGCTTAGGAGTTACCAACCATTTCAAGCATAACTATGCCCAGCACCAGCAGCCAACTACGAGTATGTACGTTACAACAACCTCCTCACTAAAACACTCTAGGAAATGGAAAGAATATGGTATAAAAATAAGTGAAAAAATAAAAAAATAAAAATATAATTTTGGTTTTCTAAAAGAATATCGCACAAACACACACGCATACACAATACAATTTGTATTTGGTCCGTCTGTAAATGTGTGTACTTCTTTCATGTACTTTCTTGTTGTTGGTGTTGGGGTATCATGACTTCGATACTCGTGTGTATGTATGTATGTTTGTTTGCTGTGTGTATGCGTGCTGTTTTTTCTCGTGATTTTTCCATCATTTTTACCAAATCATTTTTTTTTTGCTTGTTATTACGACCCATTTTTGCTTTCTTTTTTTGCGTATTTTATGGGGGTGGGTGGTTGTTTGGTCGCATGGCGCATTAATATTTTGTGGAATATGAGGGTGAATATTTTATTTTATATTATATTATTTTTTTTTTTGGAAAGTAATACCGTAATTTATATATTATATGTGTTTTTTTCCAGCGTTCTTTTGTTTTGATTGCATTTAAGAGCCTTTTTTAATATATGGAAATCAAATTATTTTAATCATACATACATATACATGTGTATGAACATATATGTATGTCATTTGAATCATACATACATATGTAAATGTGTGTATTTCTTCTGTGTGATTGACATTACAACATCCCTTGAGTTATGCAACTAATTTAAGACTGAGCCATAATCTGATTTGATTTGATATCACAACTTGATTTTGGACCAAACTAATCGAACTTTCTTTATTTAAAGAGCACTTAAGCAAACAAATCGAATTTGCTTAATAACTTTAAGCAAATTCGATTTGCTTCGATGAATTACATATTAGGGATATTGTATTCAAATTCAATATTTATTTGCGACAATTTTATAAATAACTTTTTTAAGCAGATGCCGAGGCTGAAGAAGACCCCTTGTCTCCCCCTTGTCTCTTCAGCTGAAGCTACCACCTTTTATTTTGAGCATTCTTACATTTTTTCGCTCGCAGTTTGAAAGTATTATGCCTACAAGAAGGCTACCCCCAGCAGCGTTATCAACTTGGTGCGTTTCGCACCATTTTGGGTGCTTTTCGAAATTTTTCGTGCGAAAAATTCCTTAGTTGGTGCGTGGTGCGCTTTTTCCAATTTTTCGGTGCTTTTTTTAATTTTTGGTGGCACCAACGCAAATTTGTTAAACTCACCAACTTCCTGATAGTGTTAATTACTATATTAATAGTAATGCTATTTACAAAACATCACAATTCGAAACGAAATCTGTTTTATCGCCCGATGATAACAATAATGAATAATTAATTTGTGAGAGTAAGTTTTTACTGGACACTGTATTTTTTCCAGTAATTGGAAAAAATTATTTTTACTTGAATTTAAATTTTACTGCAGTACGCCGCCCATGTATGGTACATATATTGCAAAAGGCTGTTTGTTTTTATTGTTATATTTGTAATATCAAAATATTAAAACTTTTGATAAAAAAAATTTCAAAAATATTTGAATAAAATGATAAATACTAATTATTTATTAGTTTTGAATCCTTACTATTACTCGTTGATCTCTTTAAAAAGTTTTGTACAGAATTTATGAAATTAAAAAAATATTATTTAAATATAAACAAATAATATAAGTGAGACATTTTTAGATTTTTAATTGAACTATAGTGAATTTTAATCAGAAATAATTTACAGTCAGGCTTAAGTTCAGTGAATGTGATGATCGTAAAAGATAAGTAAGAATAGTTAAACATACTTAGGTAGAGTAATATAATTTCGTGCTACCAAAGGTAAATCAATTGTATACACAACAATCATTTCTCATATTCCGTTTCATTGAAAATTTAAGTTAAATAGCTGATGTTAATAAGAATCTCTACCCAAGTAGAGAGACTAGGGTGCTGATGAAGTGCATTGCTGCACAGAAAAGTATCGGTATATCCCCCAGCTAATAAAGTCTAAGTTTAATTTTTCTTCTCTTCTTTACAAATTCACATTAATTAATAAAAATATTTCATTCAATAAGAATTGAAACTACTGAACTTAAGCCCAAAAATTATTTTTGAAAAAAACTATATTATACTTTAGTGCAAAATTGATTCAATAAACATTTTAAACTAAAAAAAGAAATTGTAAGGTTGGTGCCTTTTTTTGGCGAATGGCGCGTTTTTTTCTCCATTTTGGTGCGTTTTGAAATTTAAAAGTTGACAACGCTGGCTACCAGTCAATTGACTAGTCATTTGACTAGTAGGCGATGACCACAACTTCGGTCACAGGCGTAGAAAAATAAAATAGATTCATATCGAATATAAATTATTTGCTGGGTTTTGTATTAGTTTCTAAGCCTACTATGCGTGTTTTTCTTTTGTGATTTTCAAAAATATTATTATTTGTGAATTCTCAAATAGTTCTTGAAAGTCTGTGCATAAGATAAGAGGTTTGTGACTATTCAAAATGTGTGGTTGAAGTCTACTGATGAGTTGTTACAGCAACAATGAAGTGCATATAGACCAAGCTGAACCACCAGCAAATAAATTTCAAATTAAAATTGTACTAGAACAAAATATTATAAATTTTTTCACAAAACAAATATGTACACATGTACTTATGTATGTGTCTGTATACTACATGTACATACGTACGTCGGTGAAGGTTATACAAGATTCGGGACAGCCGAATATACTACTCTTACTTGTTTTTCTTTGCTTATGTGCAGAAAAAAAATGTTCCAACTAATGAATTCATTGGAAACATAAAATTAAAAAAACAGCAACGTAATATTTAACCCTTTTGAAATAATGAAAACTGTTAAGTGTTGAAATCACACAAAAAAAAATGTAGATTATACACCTTAAAATATGTTTATTGCCCACAGGTAGGAAAATTAATTATATTATTATGCTGGGTGTGCACAAAAAGTGAAGAAAAAATTTCCTTAGAAAAAGTACTAAAAAATTACATTAAAAAATATGAAAACTTACCCCTTTTTCTAACAGGTAGCATTCATTGCATTGGCCTTTTAACCCTTTCACTGTTTTTAAGCAAAAATATTGAGTTATAAAAAGGAAACAAAATAAATTTAACAATTCCAATTGTAGAAATAATTATAGTATAAATGTACATACATGCAAAGGCATTCTTAAAACTTTTTGGAAATTTTTAACCATATGAGAACAAAGAACTTTTTGTTTGATTTAAAAGGTTGTAAAATATTTTTTCATATATAAATATTTTCGTCTTGGTAAATATTTGTTTGCATTGATTCTGGGAAACGCAGTATATTATTATTATTATATTTTTTTTTTTTAATTTTTAATCTAATTTTTTCAATGGAAGGCTTGTTTGCCGATTGATTGTCTTAATGCTGTTTATTTTGTTAATAAATAAATAAATAAATTTATTTTTACTGTTTTGTGTTTTTGATAAAAATTCATTGTTTAACTTTTCAAATGACACACACTCGTCGTACTCGTATTTATTTGAGCTGCACTTTTTCGAATTGCTGACAAAAAAGAAATCGTTATCAGCTTATAAATTTAAGTAAGGCAGACAGAGGTGGCCAAGCAAACAAAATTATTGTGCTTAAGTACTTTTAGGTGCAAGGAAAAATTAACTAAAATTATGGTTTTATCAAAATAATTAAAAAGCGGATTTTACAATAAAATTTTGTTGTGTTTTGTACTTACTGCCTGTTTAAAAAAAATCAGTCAGCCGATTCATCTAAAAAATCACTAAAAATAATATAAATTAATTAATTAATTATAGTCGATCTTCTGGGACGTGGAAGCACGGGGTTAATATTTTTTGCCTACGAGTGCAAGTATTAAATATTTTAAACGTACAATGAGTCTGAAATAAGTGAAATGATGTTGGTATTTTAGGCCAAATATTCAAAAGTATACCAAGATAGTGAGTATGAGATTGAGCCACTCACACTGAGTGGCTCAATTAATCAATAAATATTTTTGCATTCTTGTTTTTTTTTTAATTTATCCTTTGCAATATGAATTATAAATCTATAGACTTACCCCCTTATGCGAAAACAATTGGTTAACTTAAAGTTGGTTTAACAAACGAAATTTTGTATGGCAAAACGCATGCTTTAACTTTAACAGTCGTTATTATTTAGTCGTGCGTTATTATTTAGTCGTGCTATATTTAAAAATTTTACAGTTACCGACTGTAACAAATCTTTTTCCGCAGAAAAGGCTGAGATAAGCAACGTGACTAATAAACAGCTCTTTTAGGTGAAACAACTGCTTTATTTTTGGCAGCTTAAACCTGGTACTCTGTTCGAAGTTGCGAAAAACCTTGATTACTTCCCATGAAAAATTTGACGTGTACTAAATGTAGCCCAACTCGCGGTTTTTTTATAAATTTCTTGCTTTTTTTGCTTGAAAGTATGCAACATTGTTAAAATTCCGTGCGAAAAAAGCACTGTTCATGTTGTTTCGCAGCTAAACTAAAATGATGCCAGACTAATTTTGCATGGAAGGACATGACATTACGTGTTTTCCACAACAAGAATAGAGTACTGCTTTTGCGAATTTATTTCACAAATATTTCATACCAAACACTTTTATATGTAGTTTGACACTATTTCGCACGAAATTGTGAATAGAGTACCAGGATTTACTCACTAACAATCGACACAATTTATTAAAGCACTCCATACTGTTCCAGTTCTAGGTCATTATATTTAGAATATGTGATGGCCGAAGGTGGGACAGATCGCAGCTATACTAGACTTTGAACAAGTCTATCATTTCTTTCAAATACTGATCGCTGCCGTAATAAGAATCAATCTCGCATACATGCTGTACAGGTTCTATTTTGTCAGTTGTTGGGAGGAGCGATGCTTTTTGAACCACCTCAAACTTTTCGAGGCGGAGGGCATATATTTATAAATATTATTATTATATTAAAGTTGTATAAATGAAAAAAAAGCCACAACTTATTTTTCAAAACTATTTGTTGTTTCATTAACCGCTTCCCAAACGAGTCTCTAATGCACAATTAACAACTTCAAATCCACGAAGGTTTCCACCTTAAAAAATTAATAAGCAATTCAAATAGGTATTAGGTATACAGAAAAAAGTAAAAGCAAGATTCAAATCAAAAAACGAACATTCAGTTAAAAAATTAACTAGTTTTCAACCAATCACGGAAATTGTAGTATTACGTAACTCGTTTTTTTTAATTTTTTCAATTAAAAAAAATATTTTATTGACTAAAAATTTAATTGATGTTTTTTTAAGATTTAATTAATATTTAATTGAAAGATTTTTAAGAATCCGTTAAAAAATTATTTGAAATTTTTCCTGGATTCAATTAAAAAAAACAATTTAAAAAATTTTAAAAATTCAATTAAAATATGCATGATATAAATATAGAAGGTACTTCCATTCTCTCATTTTTTCTTGACATTCACCTTGTGACAACTAGAGGTATTCTGAAGTTTCCGTTAAAAGAGTGCTACCGTATTAATTTAATACATCCCCCTCTGTTTACTGTTTGTTTGAAAATTAATTAATATTTTTTTTTTCATTATCAAAAACAACAACCATTTTTAAATAAAATAAAGGTTTCATTTCAGGTTTTTCTCGTTGGAAAAATGGAAAAATTTATTTTATTTTTTACAACAATCAGGTAAAAAAGTTAAAATATTTTTTTAAAATTTTTTTTCCTGTGTTTGTTGTAAAAAATTATATTTTTCCATTTTTCCAACGAGAAAAAAACTGAAATGAATACCTTTAATAATTTAGAGAACTCAAAATCAAGAACTTAAAAGTATTTTCAAACAAAAACATCCTAAATCTTCTTACTGAATTAGGGCATAAGTAAAAATATGAGTGCAGCATTTTTTAATTCCCTTCATTTCCTGGTTTTCGTCAAAAGTGACTAAGAGCTTATAATATCTGTGAAATAGGCTTGCCAAAAGATCTTCTTCAATATTTTAGAAAAATATGTTACAATCAACAAGAAACAAATTATGTAGATTAAAAAAATACAATATCAATCAATATTTGTTAAACTTAATGAAAATTCATTGTCAACTAATCAAAAAAAAAATAAATAAATTTGGTTTCTCAACGGCAAATTTAGATGAAAATATAGTTATGTGATTTGTATTAAGCAGCTATAAACTCTAGTTTAATTTTTCTTCTCTTCTTTAGAAACTCACATTAATTAATAAAAATATTTTATTTAATAAGAATTGAAATTACTGAACTTAAGCCCGAATAAGAAATTATATTTATTTAATTTTTGCCACAGGCCCATGACTATTAATTTTAGTTAATTAATTAATGTTAGCTCCGCATTTTTGTATTTTAGCTAACAATATATTTTTTAACTTATTCTGTTTACTTATAAAGCCCCGTTCAGACTATTATACAAGCATTAATACTTTTGTGGAAAATGCAGCTCTGACATGTTGAGTTGTTATTGTTTTTTTGAAAATTTTGAAACAAATATAAGACCAGGGATGCATTTTCGTCAAAAGTATTAATACTTGTATTATAGTCTGAGTGGGCCTTTAATAATATTTCTAAGTTTGTTATTAATACAACTGTTTTTTTTTCTTGTGTAATGATGTTTTCTGTTTGTTAATAAAAAAATATATTACACAAATTATTCGAATAAAATTTTTTATTCCTTGTTCGTTAGAATACTCGAACAAAAATTCTCGGTGATTAATTGTGATCGCCTCTTCGAGAAATCTCACGGAGGAAACTTTTTCACACAAAAGAGCGATGTTGATGGTCAGTGGCTTGAGTTCTTGTGTTAATTCAATTTTAAAAACCTTCAGACCCAAGTTTTACAATTAGTGACCGCGAAGGTGCTTCACAGTGACTTAAAAAGTATTTGGTTTTGCGAACTGTAACCACTAAATTTTCCTCATTTTTGTAGTGAATTTTAATAAATTCAAATCGTTGTTAAAATGTATATCGTTCTATTTTTTATAAATGGCCTAGAATTATTACAGCCGTTAAAATTGCAGGCTATTCAAAACGAAACGTCTTATTGGAACAGTATAAATAACAAAATTTCATAAATACATACATATATATATATAACTTTGAATGTTACTAAAATTTATGCCTTCAGTCATACATAAAGAAAAATGACAAAACGACATAAGATCCCAAGTATTTATTTTAATACAAAAAAATATTATACTGAAAAGATAATATTAATCGGGAAAAAAGTGGCCAAATAATAAAAAGAAATAACTAAGTGTATAAACGCACATATGGATGTATATTCACACATACATATGTATGTATTTGTTTGTACATATGTAAGTACCCTGCAGGAGAATAGTCGTCAATTGTCTATAAGCTACTAGTATAATTACTATAACAGCAAGAACTAGTGCAAAAAGTGTGAAAGTTGTTGTAAAAAATTACTTGTTCTGATGAGTACTAGTATATGAAGTAGTTCCAAGGTACCCCATTGCAAAATAAAGTTTGACTGTCTAACAGAGCCCTTGCCCTGTACGAAAATTAGTATTATACAATTATTAATGTTTTAGGTTCACCTAAAAATAATTATAATCAAATAAATATAATTAACCTTTTGTATTTTTGAATTTTGATAAATAATTGCGAATTTTAATTAGCAGTTGTCACTGGGTAACAAAGGAATAAAACCACCAATCTTATAGAATTTTTCTTTGCAAAAGAACTGGTAATAACCTATTCCTAAACTAGTACCAATGACACCAGTAATTTTCTAAACACACTCAATGTTAATTTGAGCATTAAGATGTTATAGGAAAGCTTACAGTTGGCAACTAGTGTTGTGGTTTCTGTACCAGTAAAATACCAGTGGGACACTAGTTCGATCTCCTGCAGGGTATATTTATAATACAAACATGTAGCAGAAATAAAATACATATGTACTATACATACATACATATATATCAGTGATCTGCAATGAACCATTTTTTCGCTATTCATACTGACTCATGAAATTTTAAATATAAATGCAAAAACATCGTTTAAACTCAACTAATCGGATTTATTCACACTGGCAATAAGATTGATTTATGAGTATAGGTTGCAATAGCTATGAATGGACATCGACATTCATATTGATACCACACTTACACTAATAAATCACCTCAGTTTGATTTCTAATTTCAGAAAAATACTTATACTACTTACATTCATTCATTTATTCATTCAGCTCATCCATATACATATATATGTATATTTAAAAGCGGTGTTTTTGAATTAATACAATACAACAAAAACAGTAAATATAAAAGAAAACAAAAGCAACAAACCAAACACATAACCTCATAATGAGAACTCTAATGTTCGTATGCGAAGTTCCCATTGTTAATCATACTTATTTTGTATCGTCAACAGGCATTGAGTTAAGCAGAGTCGAAATCAAGAACGTCGTAAATAAGTATGAGTTCGACTCATAGACAACATTGCAATAAGTATGAGTGCGCATAAGTACCAGGTATTATAAAGCCTACAGTATACGGCATGTAAAAATCCACATGAGCATTTGAATATGACGTCACGAGAATTTTTTAATTATTAGTAGTTGCTACATGTCGTAAAATATTGATAGTACTTTTTTCCAAATCTAAATATGACAAATTTTGCCGAATCGGACACATTTCCAGAGACAGCATTTGTCAATTTACATGTATTGCTAGTACACGGCATGTAGCCAATGTAGCCTCATGGTGACGTCAAAATTACGTCAATTCAACTCTACTCACTTTTTCACCACTAATTGCTGATCTCTGATACATACATATATCATAAAAACGTAGAAACTACCAAAATATAACTAGTGTTATTAAAAATAACTAATATTCAAATCCATATAAACGATGTCATATACATCAATACATGTCGTTCATTCACTCGAACAACGTCATAACTAAAAAAAACCCAGCGGGCAAATTACGGCACTCGTCATCGAACGAAATTACGAAATATTTCAATAGAGTTTAAATGGAAATATTTCGTAATTTCGTTCCATAACGAGTGCCGTACTTTGGCCCCTGTTTGCCAGAAAACGATTTTGAAGTTTTCAGTTTACACTAAATTTAATAGAAAAAGAAAATTTTATTTTTCCCTCAAGAATTGAGTAGACAAGATATTTGTATGAAATTTTTACATAATATGAAGAACGATATCAGTATTAATACTGTATCACTAACCCAAAAATTAAATTTTTTTCAGCTATTAAATTCTTTGAGTAAAGGAGCGATATTCACACAAAAAAAAAAAGTCACAAAAAGCTCACATAAAGCATAAAGCAAACGAAATACATATTTAATAATAAGTAGAACAACCAACTATTTTGGGAGAATAATAAAATCACGTTAAAAATGGCAGATAAGAGTTATAAAAAGCATATTTTATTTGCCAGTAAAGTAATGCACACACACACAAACCTGCATTAAAAAAATATCATAAAAATACTAACAACAAAAATTATACATAGATGAACGAACATTTTTGTTTTTACCACAAAAGGTCACACATTTATAATACAAAAATAAAAACATATTCCAAAAAAAAAACACAAAGAAAATATAACAATGTGGCGGCATATAAAAATATAGCAGCAGTATTTCATAAACAATAACTAACCATGAAATATGCACACACACTTACAACTATTTGCCCAAAGATATCACACACACACACAGAGTATTAGCAAATACCTCTTGCACTCACACATGACACATGTACATACATACTCCCCCGCCCAGAAGGCACAATGTTCACAGCAACTGTATGAGGCATCAAAAAAAAAGCTAATAAAAACCATTCATATCAAAGCCAGGAGAAAAAAAAACTGTTTTTTTTTGTTATTACAAACACATACACACATACAAAGGGAAATTAGCATTTGTATAACAGTGTGTACGAGTACGACAATAAAAAAAATTTACAGTTGAATTTTTGTATTGGCGGAGAAGAAACAGAGTAGAATTTTATGATTTTTATGTGATGCCATCAGATTTTATAAAGTGTGTGTGTTATTTTGTGTATGTGTATATGTGTGTGTGTTAGTCGTTTTTGTCATTGCATATTTAACGGCGTATGACAATTGTGCTGATTTTTTATTTCTAAATACATATAGAGAGATGTTCCTATTGAGGTGTTTTAGGTTTTAAAATTTAATTTAATTTAGAAAATTATACATTAGTTGGAAACTATTTTGCTTTGCCCTTATGAAGGTCTTACAAATTGTCTGTAGAAATCAGTGTGGCCAGATCTGAAACAATTTTGCAATTAAAACGGCTTTGAAATAATAGTGACAAATGCTAAATGTAAATATTACATAATGCTAAAATGTAATATAAATTTTTAGGGACTATTTCACAAACTTATTTAAATATCAATTCATATATAAAATAAATTTTTTCATACAAAAATTAAAAAACATCGACATTTAAATATGAATTAATATTTAAATAGAGTTGGTGAAATTGGCCCTCAATAATTTAAATTTTATAGTCCATTCGGGCAACCGTCAAATTAAGTAATTTAGAGATTTCGTGCGAAATGAGGGTGAATGAAATGAAATAGTTTCCCGATTCCTGCCATTTTAACAGTTGTCATGACTCAATCCTTAACTTTTTGACAGAACTAATATTTCAGTAGGCAATTTTAAAACTGCTGGACGAATTTAATGAAGTAAAGAATCGAACTCGTGCACGGCGCTCAAGAATAACTAAGAATATTACTGTTGTAGCCCATAGTGTTGAGGAAAACACAGTGTTTTTGTATTTTTACTTCAATTTTTAATAAATTGTTTATTAACAAAATATTTCATACCAACAAAAATAACAGCATAACTCTAAATTACACAACTTTTCTCCCAGTGCAACTTTATTTTATTTTATTTTTCTCGCCAATATAAAGATTTTTTTGGATCCTTTATACTTTGTATAACTACCATCATATATGCTAAGATATTTCTTCCAGAAAAACAAAACAACAAACAAACGAAACCAAAAAAATTTTCTCTCATTCAATCTCTTTATATTCACGATATGCTGGCATAAGTTTAATTATTATTTTTTGTTGGCTTGGTATCAAAATTAATCCAAAATATTTTACTGTGTATTAATGACAAGATTATATCACATTATAAAAGTCAATAATTGCACTGATTGCTTTTTGATTTCAATTGACAATTTTTCTAGCTATAGTATTTTTATTTTCTTTCACCACCATTTGATTGAAAACCCTTTAAACATTTTTATAATACTACTTCATGTTTATGGATGCATGAACCATTTTTGAAAGCAATTTTTTAAACAAAAACTATAAAAAAAATATTCAGCATATAATAACAGAAAAAAAATCACAAACAAAACAATGGCGGCAGTAGCAATCTACAAGACGAAAATGTAATTTAGTAAAAAGCCTCATAAAAAATATTACCATTTGCGAGTTTAGTTAAAAAAAACAACAAAAGTGAACACAAGAGGCGACAAATTATATTGTCAAAAAAATTAGCCAAAGAGGGTGTAAGATGAAATGAAACAAGGACAAAAAATATTAAATAAAAGAATAAAAATGTATGTGCTTGCTGAGTTTTTGGCTGACTTTGCTGAAACTCACATCCCTGCCAGTTACCCTTAGAAAGCTAAAGTGCAGAGAAAACAGAAGTTCGAAAAAATGTTTATGTTGTTCTTAAAAAAAGAAAATGCACATAAAATTATAACAAGAATTGCCGGGAAGCATTTAAACATGTGCCAAAAGTGGGAAGAATGAAAATCAGGCAAAAAAAAAAAAAATTAAGAAACATAAAGAACATTAGCAATAGAAAGAAATCCCCATTTCCCTTAGATTTGAAAAACGACATAAAAGAAATTTTTATAACATCAGCGACTTTTGTTATCCTGTCGACACACACGCACACACTCGCTTAAATATGTACATGTGCTCGCACACGGTCATGCAAACAACAGCAGCAACAATCGTTGTAATTCCCATACTCCCTCCCTCCCACACGCACCGACACTCATACACTCACATTCATACATACACTGTAACGTACAAAATATTTATCATTATTTTTAACGTCCATTTTTTGTTTACATTTGATGGCCTAAAATAAGCGTGTGTCTGCTTAATCAATGTCTCTCTGTGTGTTTGTGTGTGTGTGTGTGTGAGCATTAAAACTGTCGTAACTGTTTTTGATTATTTCCCAAAATAAACTCACACTAATGCAAATACACCGAATGCTACGAGTACAACAACAAAAAACAATACTTTTTATCCCATCGGCCTTTTTACTTTTTTTCTTATTATTTGTTTTTTCTTTCTTATTTGGTCTGTGTAGTTTTACCTCCACCCCTTCAAACCAGCCAGCCAGCCACCCTCTTACAAATGTTTACCCATTATTTTCAAAATATAAAACACAGTTTTTTGCTGTTGCTTTGTCGTAGCTCTACTACAAACATACATACATACATAAATGGTGATTTTTTCAGTGTAAAAAAGCACTCATGACATGTGGCAATGCCAAAAATTTTTAGTAGGGTTGAATTGCAAAATATTGAATTTTATTATCAAAATTCGTGCTGCAGAAAAAAATTATTCTCAAAATATTTTCAAACAAACGCACTGTGGGATGAAGGACTTCACGAGTGGCGATTAATTCAAAAGGTGAACTTCAACTTTCACAACCGTATGTGGTACCATATGAAAGAAGATAAAATTCTACATCACTAACTGCAAAAATAAAAGTTCTTGGTAGTTTACTTTATTTGCAGTGTGTGTTCAAAGTTCAATAATTTAAGTTATTTTTGCGCGCATTGATTAAAAGAGAAAATTTTGATATTTCAAGTGATTATGGTTTTTTTAAGACTTCTATGAGTAAAAGTTTTATAATGGAACTGTCAACTTCACGTATATGAGCATTAAAAAAATTATTTTTTGTTTAGATAAATGTTTAGAAATAATTAAAAAAAAAATAAAATAAACTGCTCTACAAATTTGGTATTTTTGATGTATAAATGAGTGCAGAAAAAAAATGCAATAAAATATAACAACACTTTAAACTTACGTCCAGTGTTGCCAGAATTTCTAAGGTAAAAATCTGCAAAATTTAAAAATTTTTTCACGAAAAAATCTTCAAAATCTGCATTTTATTTTCAAAATCTTCAAAAAATTTTCAAAGCTATTTTTAAAACAACTTTTTTTATACATTATTAAAAAAATTTATATAAATATGGACGTACATGTGTAATATAAATATTTTTCCATTAATCCATATTCATAAAATTTAAACCCGGGTTAAAATGTATTTTATTTAAATTAAAAAAAAAAATTTAAATAATTTTCTATCACATGATATGATATATTTATGAATAGAAACCTTTAATGTTCAAGGAATGTGCATTTCGTTTCTGCTTAAGAAACTCATCAACAGACTTCAACCAAAAATTTTTTGAAATAAGGCAAAAAAACTTCATATGTTTATAGAACGACTATCAATGTGTTATTAAGAATTACGTACACAAACATAAAAGGTAATATTCACAAAAATTATTTTGGGTTACAAAACGTTTAACAAACAAATTTCCATAAAAAATTTGTTTTGTAAACCAAAACTATTTTTTATGAATACAGCAGAAAAAGCTTCAAGCAAAAATCTTTACAAGATAACATCTTCGATTTTGCGACATTGGTTGAAGTGTACTGATAAGTTTGACGGTTTTTTCACACGCAAACATTACTTTGCAAAGTCTTGACTTTATTAAAGAAAAAAGGATATAGAATAAGATCTATTTTCTCTTCTCTCCTACAAACTTTAGACTTTGCAAAGTAAACTTTTGTGTGGAAAACACATCTTTATTTAGGAGAAACGAAATGCAAATGCATTCTTCATACTTATGTGCAAACAATATAAAATGAATGAGAAAAGAAATCGTATATATAAAAAATTATACAAAAAGTGATTTAATTTGTTTTATAAATATCCAAAGGACTTCGAAGTTTTGTTTTATGCAAGTTCATTTGACTCAAAATTGATTGCCAAAGTTACTTCTTCTGTTGCTTTAATGCTGTCTTCTAAGTTCCAAAATTGTAACTCTCTAAACTGTGAGTCGTTCACACATAAAAGAAACAAAAAGTAGTAAGAGTAATAGCAAAAATTTAAAAAAATTCACTATAATTGGAGTTGAAAAATCTGCGTTTTTATGCCAAAAATCTTCAAATCTGGATTTCGTCTTTTTGGAGGGTAATAATCTGCAAAATCCAGATAAATCTGCATTTCTGGCAACCGTGCTTACGACTTCTATGAATTAATCGTCACTTTCTCTACCACTCACCCCACTGTGAAACGTTTCAAAATAAGAACATAAAGTAAATGGAGCAAAGTCATAGTCAAAATAAAGTAAACTTTAAGAAAGTAAAACCAGGGGGCAAATTACGGCAGTCGTTAACGAACGAAATTATGAAGTATTTCAATAGAGTTTATATGGAAATATTTAAAAATTTCGAACGGTATCGAGTGCCGTAATTTGCCCCCAGTATTTTTTTATTTTAGTTTGCTCCAATTTTGTTTTACGCAAAACAAAAAACAGTATGGAGTGAAAAATTCTAGTTTATACAATTAATGTAAAGTAACATTTGTAATAAAATTGTTAAAAGAATAAAATTAGTTTTTTCTCTGTGTGAAATATTTTTCATAAATTACGTCCATTTCATGGTCGTCATAAGCGACCCTTCGAAAAAGCTATTCAAGCTATTGTGAACAAATTCCACACCAGTTTCACTTTTTATGACATTAATCCTCCAAAGCGTATGCGAAGAGTGTGTAGCGAAGGGAATATACCTGCTGTATCGAACAGTATCAATAAAGATAGCGTCAAGATATGTCAATTCGTCGCCAGGGTTGTAGTCAGATTTTTGCTAACCTATTGCCCCAAATTGATTTTAAAAATCGTTAAAATTCGCCAAAAATCTATTTTATGTAGTTTTCCTTAATATACATATATTTGATAATAAACTTGTTCTTATAAAACACTTTTTTTAACATAAATTTTTATAAAATAATCGTAAAAAATTTTACACAAAATCACCAAATATTATAAAAATAAATTCGCCAAAAATTATTTCTTGAAATATTTTTCTCATCCAAATTAATACAAGAAAAATCCTCAAAATCAAATTGTTTAAAATTTCTTGCAGACGAGTTTTGGTAGGATTTTTTTTAAACTATTTCTTCAACAAACTAATTTTTCTGAATTACAAAAATTTTGAAGTTCAATTTTGTTAAAAAAATAGCCATAACAATTGCCAACAAATGTATTTATCACCAGAGAAATCGACATGTCGCCAATTAAAAAATCTAGATGCCAAGCAAGCTGAAAAATTACCCAAGTTTGATGAAAAATCAAAATATCTGACAGCCCTGGCTGCAAGAACTGAAACCAAGTGACTTACTACAACTTCGCACAGTGGAACCAAATGCCTTTTTTGGCGGCTGAGTTCATATCTCTATAGTGGTAGTCACTAAATATTATATGAGTAGCAATTGGCAAAAATTTCATGTTCCAACAAAATCTTGGCGGTATAGGAGGGAAGAAAGGGTACCCGTCTTCCCCCTTTCCCCCTGTTATAAGTAAAGTAATTGTTGTTTTCCCTTTAAAATCAGAACTACAATAGCGAGGCATAAATAAATTGTAAGTTCCGTCAAAATCTTTGGGGGGTATAGGAATGCGAAAACAGATACCTCCAACACAAAGTGATTATTATTTAATTAATATACATGATTTGTTAATCCATGTGTAATTGCCACAATATTAATATGCAACACATAAATTATATGTATATGTATGTATGTATATTCTAGGTCCTTATAAATAGGGAACACGCATAATGATGTCCGCATGTCCGTCCGTCTGTCTTTGCGGGAATTAGGTTTTCCGAAGCTCCCACTGCAGTGGTGTTTCAGAAATGGTGCGAAATAGACTGGTATTGAAAATCAGAAAAAACGAAAAAAATCTTACTAAAACTTTGGAAAATTTTCTAAATTTGAGTAAAAAAAAGTTGTCGTATGGCGGCAAAGCTGTTTTTTACTTGAAACCAATAAAATATACTAAATTTCTGGTTCAGTAATGAACTAGTTTACAGTAATTATATTTTTATATTTAAGTAAAATTTTTCTAAAATTAAGTAAAATTTTCCCGTAAAACTCGAAAAAAATGTTTTTCATCTTTGACCTCAAATTGTTTAAATTTTTTTTATGTTTTTAATTCTGGCACTTATTTTTATTTTTAATTAAATTCTATAACACATGGTATGTTTTTTATTATTCTTCATATTATATTCTTAATTAATTCACCATACACACACATTAATTCCTTGAGAGGAGACAAGTATTGAACCAACAACCTTCTGACTGATAGGCAAACACTCTAACCAATTGCCTTAAAGGCAGCCGGAAAAAGCATTGAAATTTTTTAGTTTTAAAATTTTATTTTATTTAAAAAAAAAAAAATATTTAATGTTCAAATATTTCTCGGAAATGTGAAAAATTTACTTAGATTTTTTGCTTAATGGAAATAAAAGATATATCCTATAATTTAAAGAAAAAATGCTTAAAACTGGTAAATATTTTTCTAAAATTTAGAATACCTTTTTATATCTTTCAAGTAAGTCAAATTTGATGAACTAATCAGGAGTGATTTCCTAAAATTGATTTTTTGTTTTAAAACGAGATTGACTAATTCTTAGGATAAAATTTCCCTAAACTTTTGAACCATTTTCCAAATTTTGTTAAATATTTACATTAAGCCAGTAAACTTGTCCTTGAATGTTGTTTCGTAATTTAAACCTATTTTATGATTAAGTTAGAACTAAATTAGTATTAAAATCACAATAAATCAAGAAAAGAAAAAAAAAACGATTCCAGGGTTGGAAAACAAAAAAATTTTTTATTTTTCTCTATAAATTAAACATATTTTATATAAATAGAGAGAAAACTAAAAATATAATTCCAGGGTTGGACATTTTTTTGTGTATAAAAGTAACCAATTCAATTTAATATTTTCTTTGGCGTTAGAAATTAAAAAAAATTTATGTTTTAGAGAGAAAAGTTCGGTATACAAAATTAGAAATATCAAAAGCACAGCTCCAGAGCTGGAAAGCTAAGACTTTTTTGTACATAAAAGTAACTAAATAAAAATAGTTTTTTTTCTTTATTAATTAAATACATATTTTCTATATGAAAGAAAGACATTATTATATTAAAAATCGGAAAAATTAACAAAAATATAGAGCCGGGGTTGAAAAATATAAACTTTTTTTAGTAGAAAAAAGAGAAAAAAAATTTAAATTAAAAATGTCTGTACTTTTTTTAATCCAAACTGTTAAAAAATCACCCTATATATACATACACATATAAGTACACACACACACTTATATACACATAATACACGTTTGCTTTAAGCTATTTTATTCTTTTTAGTTATTACTCCCCATTTTTGCTCCTGTTTAATTTCACATTTTTGTATTTTTCTGAGGGTGCAAAACTTATTTTCTATGCAGAATGGAATATGTTTTTTAGCCAATGTGATGTGATGATGCTGAAGAAGGTCTGTTTTTGTGAAAAAAAATTTGTTCTATCTTAATGGAATGGAGTGTCTAAATTAGATTTTTATGTAGATTAGCTGAGTGCAAAAAAGAAAGAAAGCTACCGAATAAAAATGTGTAAAATATTTGAAACAAAATTTATTTAGTTTTATTGGCTTTATGGAAGAAATGTAGGGAAAATATGGTTTTTTGCAAACTTAAATATTTGTTAAATATTCATGATCTAGTAGATTAAAAGTATTTTATAAGTCGATTATTACTTGAACTTTAGGTATTCACATACTAAATGATGCAAGTGTTTTGCTTTTTGGAATTATAGTTTAAAAGCAATATTAAATAGTTGTTGTAATTGCCTAAATTTCGGAAATGTTATTTGACCTCAGTTAAACTGAACTATGAGTATAACGTACAGTTTGCTGGATTTTATGGGGAATTGCATCGATCTAAAAAGTTCACAAATAAATGCTCGTAACACATACATATGAATTGATCAAATAATTATTATATTTTGCTTATTTTAAGAAACTGATGATATAAAAACCATTTCTCATATTCTATTTCATTAGAAATTATTATTAAATAGTTGATATTAACAGCCAATCTCTGGTCAAGTCGATTGAGATGGGAGCTGTTGGAAATGTGTGGTGGCACAGAAAAATTATGTATATTCCCCAACTAAGTCTAGTTTAACTTTTTCTGCTTTCTTTAAAAAATCACATTAATTCAAAAAAATATTTCACTTAATATAAAAAGAATTGTGATTTTAATTATATTTTAATTGTCGTTTTTAGTTTATTTTCTTACTTGCACCAAAAAGGTTAAAAGTACACATATGGCATTTCTTGTGTTGTCATTTTGTGGTGTTATTTTCAAAATGTGAGCAACACCATTCACATTATGTTCTTTATGTGGAAAGCAATGCCACACAACGAAAAATATTGGAAATCACAAATATTGCCCTTAGACACACTATTGCGATGTTCCCCAATGCCATTATTATTGTTTTCACTACGATGCCCGTCTGTCTGTCACAGACAGTTTTCTCGAGAACGGTAAGAGCTACGGACCTGTAACTACTATGACTGTATAATTTTTACAACTTGCTGTATCTTGGAAAAAAATCCCAAAATTTAAAATATTTCGAATTTAAAAATCGCCTTTATTAAAATGCGTTTAAATGAAAAATATCACCAAAAATAAAATAAATCGCTTAAATGTAAAAAATCACCAGAAGTAAAAAGCCGAAAACCGAAAAAAACCGCAAAACGAAACAAGTCGCCAAAACGCCAAAACTAAAAAAATCGCTTAGAAAAATAAGCAACCGAAAAAACACCAAAAACCGAAAAAAATTTATAAACAAAAAAAATCTCCTAAATGAAAAGAGAGCGCCAAGACTAAAGTAAATTCGCCAAAGCGAAAAAAAGTGCCAAAACATAAAAAATCGCTAAAAACATAAACAACCGAAAAACCAAAAAAAAATACATAAACGAAAAAAAATCGCCAAAACTAAAAAATCGAAAAAAACCGAAAAATCGGAAAAACGAAAAAAGATTGCCTAAATCAGAAGAAATTGCCTAAACTTCAAAAATACACAACCGAAAAAAACCCTAAGACCGAAAAAATCGCACAAATTAAAAAAAAATACAAAATTAAATAATATCCAAAAAACCGAAAAAAGCGCTAAAGCGCAAAAAAGCGCCAAAACTTTAAATATTATTGAAAAATAAACAACCGAAAAAAAACCAAAAACTAAAAAAGTCGCAAGTTAAAAAAAAAATTTGTAAAAATTGGAAAAATGTTGGTAAACCAAAAAAATGGCCTAAATGAAAAGAAAACGCCAAAAGTTAAAAAAATTTGCCGAAAACCGAAAAAATCAGCAAAACGAAAAAAGTGCTAAAACGAAAAAAGCGACAAATCCTAAAAAATTACTGAAAATTTAACAACCCAAAAAACACCAAAAACCGAAAAATTCGTAAAAATTAAAAAAAAAACACCAAAAAAACCAAAAATTCGCTATAAAACCGAAAAAAGTCGCCTGAATGAATAGATGCGCCAAAATGAAAAAATTGCCAATAATCGAAAAAAAAATCGGTAAATAGAAAAAATCGCCTAAATGAAAAGAAAGTGCCGAAACTAATTAGGTTGCCAAAACGCGAAAAAACGAAAACAGCGCTAAAACTAAAAAATGTCAAAACAATTTTTTTAAATCAAGCTAACTAATCGCTTCGCGGGTTGTGTTTATTAAAAAAAAATCTGCATTATATAGGCTTAAGTTTCTATAGTATTACATATTGCGTAGTGTCCGTAATCCCTTCAGAATTTATTATAAAATTATAATTGATTTAAATATAAATAAAAAAATCAGCTACAATTTTATAAAAACGCCCTCGAGCTAAACCAACGTAAAGAAAAATAGAAAAGAGCTAAGCCTTATAATTTGGTTTAATTTTGTTTAACATTATAAATCTTGTTTCCGTCTTTGTATTCCAACACTTGTAATAAGTGCAAAGTTGAACATTGTTTTGATTGATTCAAGCATTTTGGTGATTGAAATTATTTTTACTTTTTTTTGAGTACATATACATAAAAAAATGTGTATCCTTAATGTCATTAAAAATTTAATCGGTTTTCAAGCTAGAATTTGAAGCGAAAAACTATTGAGTATTTCTTTTTTTTTAAGACAATCAAATATACTTTAATTTTTTAAGGCAATAATTATTTAAATAATAATAATTTATAATTGATGTTCAATTATAAATGTATTTCGCTTTAATTTATTTATTTTTATGAGATCTATAAAATGCAAATTGAGCTAAAATGCCTTGATCTAACAAAATCAGTTCTAAGGATTCTAAAAAATTTTATAATTTATGTATTTATGTAGGTTATATAAACAAAAACCACACTTTTATTTCCATCAAAATACGTTACATTTTCTTACAATATCTTTAACAAATTTTTAAAATAGGGATGAATGAATCTTATCATTCGTTTTGCACATTAATACATTAAAAGGGCAATCGTAAAGGAAACCCTATGTAAATTGTTTGCCTTTGACCCAAGTACACATCCTTAGGAGAAGAGAGTTAATGGTCACTATTTTTTTTGTGGCAAAAGTTGGCTTGACCTTTTTTAATTGTTTGGAAATCAAGGCGATTCCATTCTAAGAAATATTGAGAAATTGTTGCAAAATGGTTTCGTTTTAATGATTAAATAATTTCACACTCACTAAAATGGAACTATTTATTGTTTTACTTTCAGTTGACAGATTTAAACATACATACAAATATACATAGGAATAAACGATATTTTATATATTTTTTAATCTTAAATTATCTTTAATAACAAAAATTAAAAGAAATAGAGGAGGACGGGAGTAAAAAACATAAGAAAGGGAGGTATAAAATATGTATATTTAAATATTTTGGACTACATATTGATTATTGACATTCGAGAGAAGATATCCTTTAACAATAATTGTTCTTTTTCAGAAGCTTTCTAGATGAAAAACAGCTACAGGTCGAATAAAAAATAAAAGCGAGCGAAAACATAAGTACTTCCATATTAAATTGTAACTTACGGCCTGGCCCACGATGTCGACTAAAAATTTGCTGTCGTTTAGTTTTAGTTTTCAGTATAAGTAAGCTATAGAAAGTTTATTATCGACATCCTGGACCAGGCCATTTTTGTCATTGTTCAATCGAACATAAATGTCAATAGTAGTCACCTACAGCTCTTTTGTCGGCTTCAACCAAACTTAAAAAATTCTTTAATTTGTTTTTTTTTTAGTTTGCTGTGATGTAATTTATTGTATGAATTTTAAATATGTATCACTTCGCAATAAAAAAATTTCAAACATAATTTGTTTAAATATTTTTATTTGGGCAATACCACTCCAAACGACCCAAGAGAGAAAATTTAATTGGCTTATTTTCAATAAAAATCGTTCAACTGATATTCACAAGATAATCACGCCTATTGTGACCAAAATGTGAAATTTTTGTTCCCATGAGATTTTCATTCCTCATGAAGGGAAATTTACTATCGGAAACTTTATGGGAACATTTGTTCCCGCTGTCAATTCGTAGTGAATGTAAAAAACGGGAAGAGGATTTGTAAAGCTTTAAAATTAATTGAAAACCAGAAAAATTCATGTTTGATAGTAAAAGTTTTTGGTTTCAAATGAAATGGTTCCAAGTGTAGAGTTGGGTTTTTAAAAATTTTGTGTGCTTCATGTGAACCAAAGAGATTCATATTCAGTGAAAAAAATAGTTGCATGGAATTATTGTTATTAATCGTGGACATTATTTAGTGATATTGTCTTAAAAATAATTCTTTAGGAATTTTAAAATTTAATTGGAAGTTTAATAATGAAATTACGTGATGTATTTATTCAGTTCGCCTGTAAAAATAAAGTGAACGAAATCAAGGGAAAAGTGAAAAAATCCACGTGAAAAATATTATTCATGATAAGGGGAATCGAAAAATTAAACCGATTTCTAGGGAAAAATGATACCCGATTGTAATTTGAGATAAAGGGGAAATATTTCGAGGGAAAAACTGTTTACGACACGGGTGAATGACAATTGTCAACAAATTAAAATAAGTAAAAATTTTTCTTTTTTTATCAATTTGGAAACGCTTTGAAAGAAGCATATACTGAACACTCTGCTCTATCTCTTTTTTCCTCTCTCTCTCTCTTTGTATGTTTAGACCCGTGGTCGGCAATCTATACCATTGCGTTTTACAATTGTGTGAGTTATACTCTCACCACGATCCGGTGTTGCCAGTGAAATTTCGTCTCATTTCCATTATTTGAAATTTAAAATCTCCAAGGACAAAATTGATTTCATTATGGTCAGAAGAAACACTCAGGTCTTGTTTATAAAGGGAGACACCTTTGGTTAGTGCTACCTCAATGCAATGGTGAGTAAAAAGATGGTTTTATAGAAAGTTTTCTTAAAATATTTTATATATTTGCTTAAATGCCTCTGCATGACATGTTTTTTCATGCGGGACAATGCACGTTCAACAACGTCAACGTCAAATCAAACATTCTGATTTGTCAAAATAATTATCTGAAAATAAAAAAATTCAGCAAATTATCATCACACATATTTTCTTATTGTGGCAACGTTGATTCTTAACAGTGTGCGATTCACACAACATGTCTGCTTGAATATTTAAGATTAAGACTGATTAATGTTGTTTGTTTCTCATCAATGCGTGTGTACACATAAGTAATGGAAGAGTATATTAAAAGGCGCGGCACCCTTAATTCGTCGCCCACGGGTTTAGACCATGGTTATCATTTTAAATTTTTTACTATTAGATTTAGCATATTCTTTCGTAAAAAGCATTCAAGTTTTCCAAAAAAAAACTCTATGTAAATTTAAAATTTAGCATTTTATTTTTTCTTTTGTAGAACATTTACGTGCCTTTTTTCAATGTATGGCCAAGAGTTAACGTGAACTTTAACTGCAAGTTCTTCATACAAAACTTGCGGTTAATGTCTCTGTTAGCTTTTAACTGTACATTTTGAAAAGGGCTGTTAAGCAAATATCTTTGACTGATTTAGCATTCTCCTATCAAAACTTTTTAGCAAATTTATTTTACATTTTTTTTTTATTCCGTTTCTAATCTTTAATACAAACTTTTATTCTGAAAACATTATTCTTTAGTTTGTGTTTTGTTGAATTTGTATGTCTTATAATGACATATTAATATTTTCGGTCACACCCGTCACCGTAAAAATAATATTTAATAAATACCTCATAATTTACTACCATAAAAAACTATGCGTAAATCAAAATATAATCAAATTTTGTGAAAATCAATTTTAATATTCGAGTAACTAATTATAGGAAATGTTATATCACAACCGTCACACCAAGGTGCTATTTTTTTCTATTGATTGTCAAAAATAGAAAACAAGCATAAAGGAAGAAATTTAAAGAAAATAGATATATATATAGATATATATATATTTATAAATATATATATATATATTTAACTTTAGAGAGGAAAATAGATAGAAGAAAAAATGATGATGAAAAAAGAGTCACTGCAGGAAAAAAACGAGAACAAAAACGAAAAAGCTGGCAACGCTAAATTTATGAAAGTCAAATTGTAAGCGTTTTGCATACATCTTGATCGCTATCAAATCGCGATTAAAAGGTGTATTTCTTCAAACTTTTAGAGTTATCATTATGCTAAGTCACACCCGTCACATTTTTCGTAAAATTTTATTTTTTTTTAGAAAAATCAGTTTTTTCATACACCAAGTAATTATTTTAATAAACAAGAACATGAACAATTTAATGCACCAAAATTATTGTAATCGTTCTACGGAATATAGAGAATATAAAATTAATAATTGTGTAATAACTGAGATTTATGAGGTCACATCGATCATTCACTTCAATACTGTCATAACATAAAAAAACTAGTTAATTTTTAATTATTATTCTTCGAACTTGATTTTTTTTATATTTATGATTTGAACGGGCTAAAGTTCCTATCGCTTTTTAAGCCAAATTACGTGTGATAATTATTAATGAACAAATAACACTAAAGTTAGTTGTAAATATTCTGACTAAGACATATGTAGTTGAATGGAAAAACTAGCTGTTTTTGAAGGCCACTAAATTAGTTTTGCAGAAAACACATTTAAACTTATCAATTTACAGACATCTCAATGAAGTCATGAACAAATATTCTTCTCTCAGGAGGTGATAGTACAAGCTATTAAATATGAAATTTGTATGAAAGATAAAATACGAAATGCCGAATTATTCTGGATTATTCAGTCAAAAAAAGAATTTTTTAACAAGAATTCAAAAACATTGCCTTTTAGCTCATAAATTTTATGTTTTTGAATTATAGCAAACAAAATTGGAGTCTTATGGTCACACCCGTTACAATGAAATTATGTACCTTAGGTTTATTCATATTTTTTTTTAATGCTGACAAAAAATAGGGACTATGGGCGCAGTATGACTGTTCGATTCACAAGTCCTCAAGTTTTTTTCGTAAGTTCTATTGGGCTTAAAAAACATTCTCTGGAATACGTACATACATAAATACTTCGCAGTTTTTGTATTCAACATAAAACCAAAATGTTCGGAATTTCAGGAGCATATTTTTTTTGTATCATCAAAATTTATTAATACAGATTTGAAGGGAATATGTACATATTATAATTTTCCATTATGCGATTAATCCCAGGCATAAGGTCAAGAAAAATTTATAATATTGTATAACATTTAGTGAACTGTAAAGCAAAATAACTAAAAATCATGACACGAACGTGAGCATTAAACGTAAGACTATAGTAAATAAGGATTTTATTTTGTGTTCGTATGTTAACAAAATTCGATGAACTGAAATCATACAAGCAGTAAGAAAATATATTTTTTTTTGCTTGTTACAACAATTCAAACAGAAACAATAGAAGCTTAAAATCAGAATAAAAATTTTAATGATTAATTTGCAATTTCAGTGAAATCAATTATTTTGTATTTCAGTTGTTACAACAACAAAAAAAAGGTCAAGCACGAACATGCACTCATTATATCACAAAAACACACATGTACATAAATACTGTATACATATGTATGTATGTACATACTCGTACATATAAATATTATAAGGATTAAAGCAGCGCACATTTAAATAAATAAATAAATAGAAATGTACATATGTATGCTGTTGAAAATGTTTTAGGCTTAAAAACGGAACAGAAATTAAAGCATAATCACTGATATTCTTCGTATTCTATTGTTGTTCGTTTTGTTGTATTTGTTGTGCATATTTCATGTTTTAAATGTTTGTAATGTCCTTCTATCATTTATGTTAGACTTTACTTACTAAAAACAACATAATGCAACGAAAACATTTCTATTATCAAGATTGTGCTGCGAATTTCAGTTAAATCTAAAGAATATTTTGGGTGCACTATTTTATTAGTGCTTCCTTTTGTAAACCGATTATGACCTTGCTTTTTTTAAGTAATATGTTACAATTTTTTGGTATTACGAATAAGTTTTCTATATAATATTTGTCGTGGCTGCTTGAAAGTTATTTCCTCAATTTTGATATATGATATTTTTTAACAAAAAAATACGAGTTTGGGCCTTTCTACTTGTCACCATCTATATATTCTGGGTGCTTATGAATAGGGAAGATGGATAAGCGATGTCCGTCTGTACGTTTGTTCGTCCGTCCGTCCGTCCGTCTGATGTACAAGAAATCGGTTCTCCGAAGCTCCCAGAAAAGCTAGAGATTTCAGAGTCAGAAATTATTCAAAATAGTTTGGTATTGAAAATTAGAAAAATCGAGCAGACGGTTTCAGAGCTGGAAAGCTTAAACTTTATTTTGCCACACATAAGTAACTAGCTAAAAATATTTTTTTTAATAAGTTATTTTATGTTTCAGTACGAATAAAATTGGTACTAAAAATAAAAGTAAAATAAAAAACACATTTCCAGGGTTGGAAAACTTTAATTTTTATGTTATATAACAGCAACCTACTAAAACTAGTATTTCCTTTTTCTCTTAAAGCTAAACATATCTTATAGTCTTAAAAGTAATAGATTGGTGTACGAAATCAGAAAAATATTAAATGATAATTCCAGGGTTGGAAAACTTACACTTTTTGTGGTATATAAAAGTTACTAGGTCTAATTATTATTATTATTTTTTTTAAAAAATGAAATACATTTCATATTTTAGAAAAAAAAGTGTGGTATAAGAGATTCGAAAAATAAAAAACTCAGCTCCAGAGCTGGAAAATTTTATTTTGGATATAATAAATAAAACTTAGTTTTTCCATATTTCCTGTTTTCTTTGTTCACTTAACATATTTTATATTATTTTTTTTAAAGACCTAAATTATTAAAAAGCTTCAGAAAAATCTAAAAATATGATTCCAGGGTTGGCAAATTTAATTTTTTTGTATATAAAAGTAACTAAGTCAAATTAATTTTTTCTTTTTGTTTATAAATTATATATACTTTATGTTTTAGAAAGACATATGTAGTTTGGTATAAAAAATTAGAAAAATAAAATTCATAGCTCCAGACCTGGAAAGCTTAACTTTGATAATATACAAAACTAATTATTTCTTTGGTAATTAAATATATATATATATATATATATATATATATATATATATATAAAACAGGATGTGTGTATGTAACGTATGCAGTCAAAAACGGCTGGGCCGATTTTGATGAAATTTTCAGGGAATCTTCAGAATAATCAGGCGAGTGACACTATGATGTCTGGTTTTTTATTTTCGGTCTGCGGGCAGATGGGCGTGGCAAAATTCAATTTTCATATTGAATTTTTTTTGAAGGGTGGGGAGGGGTAGCGAAGCACACCGGGTTAAGCTAGTATTTTATATTTTAGAAAAAAATAAAATAGTATTGAGAACCAGAAAAATTCAATTATGGTTCCAGTGTTGGAAATTGAAGAATAAACTTTTTTTGGTAAAAAAAAAATAACCAAAAACTATTTTGTTTTTTAGTTAAACATATTTTATGTTTTAGAAAGATCTTTACTCAAGATTTTTTTAATTTGCTAAATTTTTATATGCAAATTTAATTTAAGTATAAACGAAGGTTAGTTGCTTATTATGCTTTCAGCACTGTTATGCTTCAAATCGCTGGTCTTTCCTTGATTTGAGTCTTGAGTTATGACGTTCTACGAGTAAATGGGTGATATGTAGTCACATAGTTTTTCGTTTAAGATAACGAGATATGTATCTGTGGCAAAAAAAAGAAAAATTGTTTAAGTCGAATTATGCAAAATTTTCAGTTAATGTAAGTCCCGTAATCTCCATACTCTAAAGTATTTTTAAGAAAAGTTTCAATTATTTTTTACGATTTTTCAGGAAGTTATAATGCAATTAATTGGTGCTTATACTTTTTCGATTTATAAATTTATATGAAATAATAACTTAATTAAACTTATACTTTGGTATATTTCAAATTTAATATACTAGTTTTAGTAAGTAGAACAATGTTTTCTTAAATAAAATAAAAGATAAAAGCGAATTTCTTAATTTAACTGCATCAGAAGTAAATTCCTGAAAATACACTTGAAATTTTAAAAGTGCTCTCATGCAAAGCACTTTTTCCTTATTGCAACAGATAAACATATTGGTTAATGCAAATTATTTATTATTAAATTATATGCATATAATAAATTATTTTGCTTTGCAACTCATACATCCTTAACATTGACATGTCTAATTATAATTTTTGCCAATGACACGATGCACGATGTCTTTTAAATTAACTCCATCATAAACAATCAATTAAGTTTAAATTTGCTTGTGCATGTTATTTGCATATTCTAATATTAAAGCAAATATTTAAATAACAATAATGAATGCATGCACACATAAGGGAGTGCCATGCCTGCCGGAAAATAATAAAAAAAAAATATTTTAAATTTTGGCTTGTTTTTTTTTTTGATAAGCAACGTCTATATGCATTTCGTTCCCGCTTATGTAACTCATCAGTAGACTTTTATCCGAGAGAAGTCTATTGAATTTTGATTTTTTTTGTTAAACAAAGTCTATATGCATTTCGTTCCTGCTTATGGAACTCATCAGTAGACTTTAGCCAAAAAGAAGTCTATGGATGAGTTCCATAAGCAGGAATGTTGCTTAACTAAAAAAAACGAGAAGAATTCAAAATACATTAAAGACTAAATGTAAAATAAATATACTTTGGTATTTCTTTTCAGGCCATCCCCGAAAATTTTCACCGCCCAATCTCATTATTTTCGGGACTTTTCCAACTGATGAAATGTATCAAGTATTAAGAGCCCCAAAGCTTACTTAATGACAGGAAGTATGGGTTTCGAGGAGTCCACTCCACGGGTGACCGATTGGCTCCCATGTCGGGGAAATATTGTAATTCGATATACCATTTTGGCAAAAGTAAAATGGTAGCACTAGATCACAGCTGCCCAAAGTAAAAGTGTCGAACATCAATCTGCTTCTTATACAAATGAATGCACATACATGAATATATTTCTCTCGTGTTGCTGTAGGTGGACAGCATAGCTCTAGATATTTCCAAGGCATTTTGTCAAAACGTATTGATTTTCGTGTAGATAATAACTTGTTTCGTTTCTTATCGAGCTTTATAACTTTAAGAGTTATTAAAAATAAGATTTCATCAAACGAGTTAAAGGTAAATTCAGGGATAACGCAAAGCTCGATTTTCTTCTCCTACTCTATTTTATATTTTTCTAAATGACCTTCTTTGTCTAAATACCAGTCCTATTTAGTCGTTCGCGGATGACTGTTATTTATTCTCATTCAGCAATAGACCAAGAGTGTCGGAGATTGAAGTTATGGGGCAAAGTAAGTAATACTTTAAATTATGATTTAGTAAAACTCTCTGATTGAGGTCATGCTCATAGACTTGATTTTAACGATCGTAGTAGAGGTCGAAAACTTTCGATAAATTAATTTCTTCTGTGACTATTGATGTTCTTATTTTGCAATCGATTACTACTTGCCCACAATAGATTTTTTTATTTACTATCGATAGTAAATGATACACCAATAAAAGCAAAAAAAAATTAAATACAAATTTTCCTTTTTTAAACAAAAACAACATAAAATCACTTCCACAGATTTCAATTATTTTTCATAAAATTATTTCAGTTTTGTTTTGAACTGAGAAATAATGTTCTAGCTTATTTAAAAAAATATTTTGTTTTGAGTTTTTAGTGTAAATAAATACATTATACGAGAACGGTACAATTTTGATACTATCACGATAGTATCGTCGACATATCGATAGTTTTTCTAACTATTGATAGTCTTGCATCAATATATCGATAAAGTGACACCACTGATAGTTTTCCACTTCTAGCTCGTAGTACAAAATGTTGTAGGCTTGCTCATATCAAAATTTCTGAGGTAGCCGTTTGAGCAATATATTTTTCTCGCATTAACATCGTACAATCTACAATTTAAAATAAACTTTTTTCATTTATAATATTTGGTACTGTAAATATGTACGTGAATTCTGTTATTAATACGAATTTCTTATTCCGTCTATAACAAAATTCACTTTACTAATTATGTATATAAAAATTTTGAGAGATTAATTGAGTGGGAAATTAAGATGCCTTTTTTTAAATCTGAATTTGTAACTTAACCTTCTTTAAAAGGAAAAGTTATGTATGAAAATATACCCACATAGAGATTAAAAATCTCCCTGCGTATGCAAAACGTTCACTCACGATCACAACACCAATCTGAGCCAATTGAAAAATTATTTGTATCCGTTTGACGATATATATTGCGATTTATGAAAAGGGCTTTGGTATATTTGTCCAAACAAATGTCTTTGAGTTGAATCACTAACTACGATTGTACGAGATAAACCTATTTATTTAAGGAAGCTGCGACGAACTTGATAAGGTCACTTTCTTTCTTTCCAATATTAAATAACAATGAGCATTAAAATTTCAATTTGATAATTTCAAAACACAAATTAAAATTACAATTTATCTCCGAGATATACCACCCCTTTTGCTTTGTAAAGAAAAGACTTAATTTTGATAATTAATTAAATAAATATGTAATTTATAATTGGAAATAAATTTTTTATTTGCTTATAATGACTTCGAAAATGAGTGCGTCCTCAAAAAATGGTGGCATCAGTTTTTAGCCAACAGCTAATTCAGACTTGGTGATAGCTCTAAAATATATTTATTGATAGTGTAGCTAAGAATCTATTGATCAAGCCCTATTAACATTTAACGCCAAAAAAAATAATTATTTAGTGCACTTTCTTTACAAAACGTAAAGGAAAACACTTGTCAGAATAACGAACAGGGACTCCTTACAATATTGGCAATGTTGTAGCTACGGTAAAGCTGGACAACTTTTGTGAACATATCACTACAAGCTCAATGTATATAGGCACCTTAATGAACCATACAGGCCACTTTTTCCTTAAAAAAATTTAGCTTTTCATAATCCGACGTCAAAAATTGAGTGTGGCGTTGGCATGAAGTAGTTAACACGTTGACTACAAAACCGAAGGTCCTGGGTTCGAGCCCGATCTTCGACAGTCATTAAATATCAACACTCAGGCTTTTTTTCTGATGTGCATAAGTGTCGCTTTGTATCAGTTGTTGTAGGAAAGTTCAAGTGATGAAGACAATAGACACTGGTCACTAAATTACACCGGCTTCAGCGGATGTTAATCCTCCTAATAAAACATCAGAGCGCCCTCTTTCGTCGGTATTATATAGCATAATCATTGGATAAGCACTTCTTTGAAAATCTAATACGCCTCATTGACACCAGAGGTGCCGCAACACTGCATTATTAAAGACGTGCAAAATGGCAGAGTTGTAAAAGAATGAAGCTTTGCTCTATCTCTTCACCTACCAACTGTCTTCTCTATCACTATTCCTTTCCTAAAAGAAGGTAACACCTACTAATTATAGAAGTAAGCATTCATTGCCTGAGTATTAATTCTCTTTAAAAAAGAAAAAAATTGTAGGACATTATAAAAACTAAAACTGTTTAATATGCAGGGAAACCGCAAATATGCAATTGCATGTTTTTTTCTTGTGTGACGTATTAATGCGGGGACAACAGATTTATACATTTCAGAACTTTTTAAGAAATTTTACATCGCTTTGTCAGTGCATATTTTACCTTTTAAAGCATGTTTTTGCATATATCAGTCTTACACGCATATCTTTAGCATATTTTACAACTTTTAGAGCATAATTTACGCTTTTAAGCAATATTTTAATACTCTATAGATTTTTTTTATTTTAAATCACTTGTCACAACTGTCCTTTTAAAAGGACACCCTATTCCGCAATAAGAAATATAAAATTTTTTTCAGTCCGGCGCTATCTGAGTTAATATGCTTATGGTGAAAATTTTTATTTAAATTTTTCGCCATCTAAATCTCTGTTCCAATGTTCCAGGTAGTGTTTAAATTTTTCTTATATGTTACTCAGTGTTACGGACGCTAGTTTCAGTACAAATTCAGTTTTGCTACTTGTGACGGACTCTGCCCCCGAAAGGACGTTGAAGGAACATTGTCAATATATAAAAGTTTGTTTAGATGAGACAGAAACGATTTTTATTTGAAATTCTAGGTAAATATTTTGTTGTTTATTGCAAAAAAAAAATTATAAAAAAAATCTTGTCCTATTTATCTAAAATACAGTGCCAAAGCATGAATTCTGATATCACGATCATTTGAAATTGAAGTTAAATTTTTAAATTTGTATATTTAATTTTTTTTTCAATTTGTATTATTTGCTTTAGTAAAAATGTTTATGGTAATTTTTTTAACCTGCACTTCAAACCCACTTATTATTTTCTAATTTTTTTCCTTCTTTGTTTATTTTTTATCTTAAGTTAAATGCAAATGTTGTTGAGTTTTTGAATTAAAAATATACGGTCTGTCCCACGATGTCACTAGAACTCGTTTCATTGAAAATTTGTTGTTGTTTTCAATATAAGTATTCGATCGAACGATTTCTGGTGACATCGTGGGCCAGGACATATATTTTGATTTACAAATAAACAAATTTATTTTATTTTAAGAGCATATTTTTTGACTGTTTAGTGCATATTTTCAAGTTTTTAAAGCATATTGAATGCGCATAAAACACTTTTTAGAGCATGTTTCTGGTTTTCTTGTTAATAAGCAATAATAACGTTTGTAATACACTAGTGGCTGTATCAAAAAAAAAAAATAATAATAAAAATTTGAACTTCAAGTGTGCTTAAGTCAAAACTTGTAGATAAATTCTGTTTTAAAGTACACTTCAAGCTTAAATTATTATTTTTTTTGCGTAGGACAGTAAATCTTTAGTTAAAAAAGAAAAATATATAAAACCGATTATTCAAACCGGTTTCGTATCAAAAAAAACCTATTATCGGTTTTTAAACATTAACAGCCTTATTTATAAAAATTATTAAGGCTTTTTAAGGATATTTTAAGGCAAATTTGTATGGAAATTTTTTCTAAAAAACCTTTTTAAAGCCTTCATAAGTTTTATAAATAAGGCTGAAAGTTTTTTGCTTTATTTCCAGTCAAACATTTTATTTAAAATTATTGATTCAGCAGAATGTACATATATTAGCTAAAAAAAAAACTATTCCATTTTGAAAAAAAAAGTTATTGACAACAGCAAAGCATGAAATTAGGGCCCATTGTGCATACAACCAATTGCTTGTACAATTAATTAATGTGATTTAATTAATCACACGCATGCACGTTCACGCACACTGTATGTATGTATGTACGTGCATAAAATCCTAATATTTAATTATACATATATCTAATTTAACTGCTGTAAATTTAAAATTTAGCCGTTACTTTTCTGTTGCCTTTGACTATAATAAATTGTAAATTTTTAAACAAATACAAAAAAAAAGAAATCCGTTAAAACTAGATCACATTTATAACGAAAAATTGACACATTTAATACGAACAAAAAGGTCAAACAATTAAAAATTGTTTGACACACAATAGAACGCACATCCTTACATATGTATGTGTGTATGTTTATATGTATTTATGTATATGTATGTATGCAGGCTCACATTAAGTGTGAAATAAAATTTAAATATTAAAATGAAAGCAAAAAAAATTTAAATCGAATGTAAAACCATAAAAGGTCAAGCTGTAAATGAAGGGTGTTTTGCTCTTTCCGGAATTCACAAGGGTCAATGTGCAAAAGAAGTGCCATTTTGACAATTATTATCCTTTATGCTAAATAAACATCCCCAAATCCTTTTTATTGAATAATTTTTTTCAATGATATTTTTTGTACAAAATACTAAATTTTAATGGCAAAAATTTTTGGTTATTGTTTTGCTTCACAAAAAGGAAAAAAAATAAATTAAATAAAAGAAACTGCAATAAATTTAAAATTCTAGCGCCATTTCCCATTTCTAACACATTTTTAAATTCTTTGTAAATTTTTAGAACCACAGCTTAGGCATTCTGTCGAATAGTTTATAGAGTCCAGCCGTTTGCCACCCTTATAATTGATTTGGCTTTCGGGTAAACAATAGATTTTCTTGCTTAAAATTTTCTTTTGCTTGACCCCTGAGATTTTTTCATAGTTTTTTTTTTTGAAATGCATTGATTTGGTTTGAAAAATTATTTTATATTCATTAGTTTATTTTGGGAACGTGCTTGTGTGTGTAGGGTTGTTTTTTTGTGAAAACTTTTTATTTTATTTTTATTAATAGTAACAAGAGTTCATTATTATTGTTGTGCTGCCAACAAAAAAAATTTACAAAGGTTGACCAATTGGCTGACCCCTAAGAATGCCTTAATACTGGTTACATTCGGTGTTACAATTTACAGTTAATATAATTGAAAGCAAATAAATTTTAAAATAAAATAATATTAAAAAGAAAAACGTTACATACACGCTGGGAATTAAAGAGATCATTCCCATATACTTGTGTGTGTATGCTAGCCCAGGATAGCGATTTTGAAATTTTGTATACAAATTTTTTTTACAAATTCCGGTAAATTCTTTTTTTAGTTTAAGACCCATTTTAATACTATTTTTATGTATAAACATACTTTTACATAAAATTAAAAAAAAAACTCTAAGCGATTGGTTATTTTAACAACTTGAAGAACAATTTGCCCAATTGTGTTAAGAAAACATGTTCACGCCAGCTTTAATAGAAAAGAACGGGTTTTAAATTAGTCTCTTTCAAATTATTCTAAATACGGCTTATAGAATATATATTAAATATTTTCAAAACGTGTTGATACCATAACTTTTACTTTACCGCTTTAATTAACAAAAACATAAAAAATGCAAAACCGGTTATTCAATTCGTTGTTCATAGGAAATAATTTTTCTCTTTCAAGTTATTCGAAAGCGAATATTGCAAATATTTTCAATACGTGATAATAGAACAAATTATACTATAATGCTTTAGTTCACAAGAACAACAAAAAACCGGTTATTCAAAACGGGCTTAAAAAAAACGGTTACCCAAACCGGTTTTAAAAGAAAAAACATATTTTTTTTTTTCAAATTATTCGAAAGCCGGACTTTTAAATATATACAACAAAAACAAAAACCCGGTTATTAAAACCGGGTTTAAAAAAACGGGTTTTTATTTTTCTTTTTAAAATTATTGGAAAGCCGTATTTTCAAAACGAGTTAATAGCACAATTTACACTACATATTGTGCTTTCATAGACAAAATTGAAAATATAAAAATCGGTTATTCCAACCGGTCTTAACAAAAATAAGACCGCTCTTTAGGGGTTCGTACACCAAGGCTGAAGTCTAGGAACTCTATTGTTTTCGCTGCTGTTTCTGTCCGTCGCTCTGCCTGCCTGCCAGACAATTTTCTGGAGAATCGTAAAAGATACTCCAGCTGAAATTTTCACAGAATAGGCAGCCACAACAACAACAATAAGCGAGCAATGAAACATGTTTAAATGCTATAAAATAATATACAGACAATTATATATAGACCCAGCAAATATAGAGACTCCAAAAAAGTCATGAAAATGTAGAGTTTGCGATCTGCAAGTAGTGAAAATTTCGATCCGATTTAATGATTTTTACATAGGGTTGTCATTGCAAGAAGTTCTCTTTTTCGATGCCTGGTCACTGAATTGGAAGAGATATTAAGAAAAATTCCCTTTTTAGTTTTCTATGATAATATTTTCATCTAGGAAAAATTGTAAGTAGTTACCTATTTTAACAATTCGTTTCTTTTTATACGAATTTAAACCCGAAACAGTGTTTTCATGTAAATTTGAGCAAATAACTTTTAAATTTTAGACTAAAATTAATTCATAAATTTCTTTAAAAAATAAATTTTTTTTAGTTCTGGTGAGTATTTTCTAACACTATGGAGGAGTTACAAGGTTTTGTATGACTATTATAAGCTTCTACATGTTTTTTGCTCACTCTCGGCAAATTAAAAATATTGATTTCTTGGAAGCAATGAAAATGTAGTTCCACTAGAGTGACTTGCATTTTTTTTCACTGGGACACTTGAAATTTTCAAGTTAGTGTATTTTTAAACAGGCTACAATTCAATAACACTGAAATAAAAATAAATAAAAATTAAAGGGTATTCTATTACTTAATTTATTTTTGACAACTTGCTGTATCTCTTAAATCACAAGAGGCAATCCCTTGAAATTTTCAAAAACGCTTAAACTTTATAGTTGTTTCAAAACTAAATAAATGCCGATAATGAAAAAAACGTTTAAGTGAAAATTTAATATTTTCCCAAAAAACTAAAAAGATTTCCAAAAACTAAACAAATCGCCAAAATGTAATGAGCGCCAAAACTAAAAAATCGCCAGAACTAAAAATATTTATTGTAATACCTGATTTACATTAAGCATTTTTTCATGAAATTTCATGAATTCTGTTGCATGCAACATTTTCTATTTGCTAATTGTAGCGGTATAAAAAAAGAATATTATATAAAATAAAAAAACGTATAATGAATCTCTGATGCATTTTTGGCAACACCTTTGGTATAATTTTCTCTTCCAGGGCTTCTATCGAAAAATAAAAAATTTTCATGAAAAAAATGCTTAATGTAAATCAGGTATAAGAAAGCAAAAAAATCGTCAAAAACCAATATAAGTAATTCACCAAAACGAAAAAAGCGGCTAAACTAAAAAAACCCTAAATCGCCAAAAATATAAAAAATGCCATAAATAAAAATAAATTCAGTGAAGTGTGACTATGACCCGCGCACGAAGGGCTCCGTACGAACACGAGATATGTAATTCAATACGAACTTTAGCCAATATAAAATATAGTTTTGGCATTTTTTTTCGTTTGGCGATTTTTTCGGTTTTTGGCGTTTTTCTTTCATTTTGGCTCTTTTTTTAGTTTTGGCACTTTTCTTCTCATTTTGGGGATTTTATTAGGCTTTTGGCGTTTTTTTTAATTTTGGCGATTTTTTTCGTTTTGGCGATTTTTTTCATTTTTGCAATTTTTTCCATATAATCACGTATTTTGGTTTTGGCACATTTTTCGCGTTTTAGTGATTTTTTTCGTTTTGGCGATTCTTATTAAATTTTTGGCGATTTTTTCGGGTTTTGGCGATTTTTTTCGGTTTGGCGATTTTATAATTTTCGGATTTTTGTTGTAGTCTATATAAAAATACACTAATTTTACAAATTTCAAGTCTCAATATACATATATATATGTGTACACCGAAAGAATTTTGCTTCATTAATGAAAATTTCACAAATATAAAGAAAATTTCACGAATATTGTGAAAGAATTTCATTGGAATTGCTTCGTTGGTATTCTAGTTTCGTAACAATATTTCATTGGATCTATGACAACAATATTTTTTAATTATTAAGAAACTCCTTTATATTTAAGAAACATTTACAGTTGTTGCTTGAAATAAACATATAAAAATAAGTACATACCTTAAAGAAATTAAGTTAAAGATTAAATTCTTTAAAACTACCCTGTAGTAAATAAAATAGTCGATTGACAAAAAACACTAGCTATAAATTAATTATTTTGCAAGTGACTACAAATTGGTTTAAATCTCATGCAGATATCAACCAAACATATTGAATAGAAACACATGTAAGAAATAAATAAAAGCAAAAAAAAGTAAATGAAAAGAAAATAAAAAAAATCCAAAGAAGCTTGCCATGAAATCAAGTGCCAAATGTTTGTGTTGAAAAAAAATAATAATTTCAATACTTAATATGCATAATATTTTCTATGAGCAGGAAAAACTTTCGTATGAATGTATGTATTTTTGTTTTAAATATAAAAATACTAATTATTTCTATATATCAATATATGTACATATATTCATTATATATAGTATATACATACATATGTATGTATGTATATGATATACAAATGTGTATGAAGATTTACATAAATATTTATGTAACTATAATAGATATTAAGTGACTTCAGAGTGGTTGAAAAATAAGTAGTTAGTAGTCAATTTAAAAGTCATGCAGAGATGGCCAATTGACTACTGCCTATGACATGCCTATGTTAAAATAGTGAGTCGGCAACAAGGAAAAAAGTCACTTAATCAACCAGTTGTGGTTATTAAAAAACTAGTTTGAAGGTACTTACAAATGAGTTTGAGTTCCTATAGGGTACAAAATATAATAAAATATAGAGAAATTTAGAATATCATTATAGCTATGAAATGTATTCGTTGTCCCAATGTAAATTTCATTGTAGTCATGAAAGTCTGATAAATTAAATGTATTTCAACAGTTGTCAACCAAAAGCTTGCATCAAAGGTACTTCGGTATGATTGCTCTTATACTCTTTGTGCGCTTATTTACACATACAGTTTGAATTAAGTTATTTCGCTGTTATAATAAAGTTATTTCATTGTTTTAATGAAATTATTTCGTTATTTTAATGAAATTATTTCGTTGGAAACTATCTCGTTGGAAATTATCTCGTTGTTTTAATGAAATTAATTCGTGGTTTTAGTCAAATTATTTCATCGTTTTAATGAAATTATTTCGTTGTTTCGATGAAGTTCTTTCGTTGTATTGTTGACACTGTTTAATATATTTGAAGTAGTTTTCATTAAAATAATTTTAACGAAACTGGTTTCATTAATCCAACGAAGCGTGACGTTAGTTGAATTTTAAATGAATTTTTTCATTGGATTAATGTCGAAATTCATAGAACTTATGAAAAAAATTCTTTCAGTGTACATAGAATTGTATGTATATTACATGGGATTTTAACATGTTTCATTGCTCGTTTTGGAACACCGTTTAATTTTGTAATTCTCATGTATTCGTTGTTGTAGCGGGCAAGGTTCTACATACTCTGTCCAAATTTCAGGTCCGTAGCTCTTACGGTTCCTGAGAAAATAGCGTGTGATGGATAGACGGACAGCGTAGCGAAATCAATAGGTTTCCTTTTTTCACATTTGGTGTACGGAACCCTAAAAACCAGAACTAAAAAATAAACGTTAAAACTGTATACAAGTGACCTTCTTCGAGAAAAGAAACCTAGTGCGTCAAAAAACAAAAACTTGGAAAAATCGATAAAAATGAGAAAAACATTAAAATTTAATTTTTTAAATGCGTCTTTCTCAAAACTTAATTTTCACACACTTGGTCCCTTTTCTTTGAGAAGGTCAATTATATATTATTAAAAAAATCTCAAAAACCTAAAAAAATCGCCAGGAGGAAAAAAGTGCCAAAATTCCAAAAAAATCGCTTAAGCTAAAACGAAAAAAATTTAAAACCAAGACAACAGCAAAAACGGAAAAATCGCTTAAACGAAAATAAGCCCCAATACTGAGAAAAAGCGGCAAAACAAAAAAATCCTTACAACCACAAATATTGTAAAAAAATAACAAACAAAAATTGCCAAAAAACCTAAAAATCCATAAAACGAAATAAAAACGCCAAAACTAAAAACACATCAAAAACCAAAAAAAAAATCGCATAAACGAAAATAAGCAACATAACTAAGAAAAAGCACCAAAATTAAAAAAATCGTTACAACTAAAAATATGTATTTAAAAAAATTTGCCAAAAAACCGAAAAAATCGCCAAGACGAAAAAAGCGCCAAAACTAAAAAAATTCGCTTGAGATAAAATAAATCACCAAAAAGCGAAAAAATCGCCGAAACGAAAAAAAACTACACAACTGAAAAAACGCCACAAGTCTAAAAAATTAGCAAACAAAAAAATACTAAAGAAATAGTAAAACAAAAAATAAACGGCAAACTAAGAAAAACGCCAAAATTCTGAATAGCCCTTTTAGGACCTGACCCACGATATCGACAACGTTCGATTTGTCACTCACTCAATATAAAAATTTGTTTTTGTTTTGAATGCAAATGTGCGACAAGTCGAACGTTGTCGACATCGTGGGTTTAGCCCTTAAATTCTGATAATGCAAATTGAAGAGGCAGCCCTTTTTTACATCGGTGGTTTTAGCAAATTTTAAGATCAAATAAATAAGGAATTGATTGAAAAATTCATGGTTCTAATCGTCACTTTCTATAACGAGTTGATTCGATCACGTATTTTAAGTTTCAGATTATGGCATTAGATATCGAATCACATTATTACAATCTTCGATAGCTAATGCTATAATCTCAAACTGGAAAAACGTGATCGAATCAGCTTGTTATCGAAATCGAAGACTGGAACCCTGATATTCCTGAGTATTTAGTAGGCAAGAGTTTTCGTAATAAAACTGCGACTAAACAAAAAAGTCATCGTGCATGACCGTGCAAGACTACCAATCACTGTTTTGCTCACCAACTCGTACAAGGTTAAATATTTCTAATGTACTAAATGCTAATCACGAAAAGAAATAACTCCACTGTCTTGACGACACGCCGCAATTCAAAGAATTCAAAATATTCTTAATATTCTTAGAAAATTTTTAAAAATCTAAAAGATTAAAAAAAAATTTTTGAATTTCTACAAAACTGAAGGATTTTGAAAGGAATTACATGCAAACATTGATTTATTATGGCCGGATTAGCGCAGAAAATTAGAGCAGAAACTACAAAAATGTGCATTGTTTTCAGTAAAAGAAAAAAATAAAATTCTAAACGAAAGACAAACAAGTTGCTCTAGTTTTCATTGTTATTAAATGATTAAACAAAAGGATGAAGGACAAAGTAAGGATCAATATTTCGCTATAAAAATTTCTTGGTAGTCTACTTTTTTTCTAGAGTTGTGGCAAGACAAAAAAAAAAACTAAAGTTCCGTTAACAGGTAAATCCTTAAGGCAACCTTCTTAAGCTCTTCTTGCAGGCACACACGCGAAGATTAACAATGAAAATCGCTTAGGAAATTTTAAAAATTTCTTTTACACTTCGGTTTTACTCTCTATAGGATATTTACAGTATACGAGTTTGTGTGTGTGTGTGTGTGTTTGTTAATGAGTCAGTTATGTTAAAAATATTATAATTTACTTAAGTCCTTTTGTGTTTTCCTTGACTGGGAATTTTTAAAGTGTCTGTTCTAGCAACGCCGCTGCTGAGTTCGTTGCGCATCTAAATATTTTATACATAAATAAATTTTACTGGCAAGATTATCCTTCACTTCTGCGTTTTATGATGTCATTCGCACGTTTTACCATGTCCTGCTCGTTATCCTTGACCATAATTACTTGCACGGCCAACCGAACAAAGCGCCCTTTTAAATCATACGTTCTAGTTACAATTATGGTTGCTGCTTAAACATTTTTTGTTTGCTTTCAGATCATAAATATTTTTTTTTGTTTTTTTTTGGAATTTAAATGATTTTTTTATACTTCCGTGGAAATTCTTTCATTTCTGTGCTATTGGATTTGTCTTTTTCCAGGCAGCAGGTAAATTTACGCTCACAGTTTTTTAAGCCTGCAGACCTTTAACCCTTTCATTTGCTTAGTGTGTGTGGAAAAATGTTTCCTAAGTGTCCTTTTACAAGCATATATGGTTATTTCTACGAATAAAAGTAGTTTATGTAAACAACGTATTCTTTGTGTTCATTATTTTCTTTTGTCTTTTTTTATGACGGTTTTTATGAGAGAAATTTGTACAGACAATAAACAGCAGGAGTTTGTTCTCTTTTTGGGCGATTAGTTTACCAAAATTAGTTCAATTTTTAAATTTTGTATAATAACATGTTTAACCCTTTTAGGAGAAAAAAACCCAGAAAGTGTTATAAAATTATTTATTATTTTTATCCATATTTTTTAAAATTGAGAAAATGTTTTCAAAGAATGAAAGTAGGAGACAACACATTCAAATTGTTAATATTGTCTACGAGGACAAAAATTTTGAAAAAAATTTGTACTCGTTTGTTATAGAGTTTAATGCCCTAATTCAGTAAGAAGAATTAGGACGTTTTCGTTTGAAAATACGTTCTTGTGTTCTTGTGTTTTAATCAGTAAATTATTTTCTTCCAAAATAGTTGTTGTCTCTGATAATGAAAAATAAAAATTTTATTGCCATGTTTTTAAAACATACAAATTAAATAAAATTATTATACAATAGTTTGAAAAATATATCAAAATATATGTGTTGGAAATAATGTTTGGAACAAAATCTTAAGCAAATACATGAACCTTCTAGCATAGACAATAAATAATTATTGTTTGACAGAATCATAACTGCTACGCTCTTTCGTCCACAGACAAAACGGCACAATCGTCGAACATAATTAGGGCCTAAATGTGGGAGCGCATAGTGGGGCCAAGGGCGCCTTTTTCGCGGATAAATTTATATTTCAACAACTACAATAGTTGGGGGACACTGAATTTTATATGGGTGGCTTTTAGAACAAACTTCACATTCTAATAAAATTTTGCTAGTATAGGATGGGTAGAAGGGTATAAGAGGGGGAGCACAGGTACCCTCATACAAAAAACAATATATTATTTTCCCTATATTTTCGGTACCAGCACACAAAATTTGAGGTGGATGATTCTTAAAACAAATTGCATGTTAAAACAAAGCTTTAGCGGTATGGAACAGGGGAGCTGGGTACCCTCATACAAAATAATTATTCATTAATTGATAAACATGATTGTTTTTATATAAGAAATACAGAAGCGGGAACAAAATGCATATAAATGGCGTTTAACCTACAAACTAAGCAATTATTCATGATTTTTTCATTCACGCACGCTCCTGATAAATTACCTGCCATTGAATGAATTCGGATACGAATTATGCAAAAATATTTTTTAACAAGCCTATAAAAGTTAGATAAGATCATCAACGGTATTGTTTAAATCATTATTATATATAAACACAACCACTAGGCACGCGTGACTCATGCGTGACTAACGCAAATCATGAAATTTGTACATTTCTATTGAAAGCAAAGAAAATAATGAGAACAGCAATAAAAGTGTTAGCGGAAATCGTTAAGCGTAAAAATTCCAATGCCGCGGTATCGCTGGGTGACGGGCACGCGATATATATCTAATTTTCCCTGATTCGTGGATATAAATCAGACTGAATTTGACCGATCACATGGGTTTTGTTGCTTTTGATGCCCACTATAGTTTGAAGCTTATTTGTGTGATTAAGAAAATCTCAGAAAAAATTCTAACGGCGTCAAATAGCATGATCTCGGTGGCCAATTTAGATTACCTTTACGTGAGCTGACCAGGCCTTCAAATCGCTCGTGCAGATAATGGGATACGGCATTTCTTGTACAGTGCCGTCGTGTGTGTTAACGTAGCGCTGTCCTGTTGAAAACACAAATCTTTTGTGTCCATATAATCCACTTCTGGCCAACAGAAGTTGGTAATCACCGACCTATAGCTCTTGTCGTTATTGGTGATGGCCTGACCAACGTCGTTCTTAAGGAAATATGGACTAATGACGATAATAATTATTATACTAAATAGTCAAATTTACGGGATGCATTTAACGCTCTTGGATCTGTTGTGGACTGGTTTTCGATTCAAATTCGCCCGCCCGCTGTCCTTGTTTGAGTACCTTTGTTCAAGTAAACTTATAATTTTACTTTGTTACTTCAGTTTTAGTTTTTATGCTTTTTCGAGCTTTAAAATAAAACATAGACGTGTATAAAGTTATTAAATTTGGTGATTAGATTAGAAAGGACGCTGTAAGACCAATTTAAGTCTAAATATTTGTATTTTAGGATTTTTTATAAGTCTATTATCCTTGTTATAATTCTGTTAGATCTTGAATCTGGGTCCAATGTAAACCATTTTACTTTTTGCACGATTTTAACTTATGATATTATAACAGATAAAGGGTTGTATAACAATTCGAAAAATAAGATTATTATGAGTTACTGACAATTCTTTCAGACCGTAGTATTCTCACAGACGAAGAAGAGGGTGATGAAGATCATATGTAACAAAATCTTTTTCCGTACGATATTCCAGGAAGAGTAGAATAAATCGCCTGCAGAAAGCACGGTGAGTGGGAGAGCAGTGATGATGAGCCATTACAAATATATAGAAAAAATGTCTTAAAGGACCCACGTTGGAGCAATCGTGACGGTTAATTCTCTCGTTTACATCATAAAACAAAACGAGAGAAAAATGTTATTAACGAGTTAAAGGACCAAACACCAATTAATATATTAGAAAAAATTTCAGTGATGAAGATTTTGAAGTTATCATTCGAATCACAAAATAATAACTATGATTTTCAATGAAATATGTATGACTTCAAAATATTTTTTGACATTATATGTATTCAAGTAAAGATGAAGATTGCAACGTTACCATTGTTTCCATGTGCTAACTGTGCAATACATAATGCATCAACTTAAATTTCGCCGAAGTAACGCTTAATTTTACTTGAGGTGCGTTTGATTAGAACGACTAAATGGAAGACGTCATAAGTCTCCATCAGTGGTGTTAGGTTTGAGTTGGAATAATTCTAGGCCTAGGTGTAACTCGTTCACTTGTTAATTTTTGAAACAAACATATGATCAATCACATGAAATTTTAATGGGTTTGGCCAACTTCTTTTGTCAAAAATTTACTAATGAACGAGTATGATGCAAGTCTAATCAATTAAAATATTATATGTGGAAAAATGTTGTTTTGAAAAATACCACAATTTGAGGACGGCATCTTTTTTCCCAGAAATTCAAAAAAAAAATATTAATATTAAAAAATATTTGGATCTCAAATGGACTAATGAAAATTATGATTAGTTTTGAACTGCTCCAGAGCCAATTCGACGAACACCCATCCGCAAAATGATAACCTCCTCCTTTTTAGAAGTCGGTTAAGAAAGAGAACTGCATAAATGGATCACAAGATTTAAGTTTCAGCATGTTTGTGTAAGACGTTGACGTTAAAATTGTATAATACATTAAAGAAAACTGGTAGACTTTTTCTTTAATCTACTGCAGAAACGTCAAAATTTCCCTCGTCAACGCCTTAAGCTACGGTCACACTTGTCAAAAAAAGCGTAACCAACAAAAACTAATGAAAAAAGTTTTGACCTAGACACTTGTTTATAAAATTAAACAGTTCCGAACACAACTAATAGACAATATCATAGAATCCAATATTATTGTCTACTCTTTAACTTGAAAAACTTTTGTCTGAATTGATAAATTTTTCATTAGCATTTAGTGGTTACGCTTTTTTGGGCAAATGTTTGACAAGTGTGACCGTAGCCTTACACAAACAGGCTGTTTGTTTGATGTGTTTGCCAGCTTCTTATTACATACATTTCTCCAATTTCACCGGGCAAATAATTAAAATTATTTAAGTTAATTATTTCAATTTAATATTTGCACACAAATTGCATAAGTATTTCTTGTCGTAAGTTATTTCATTTACATACTTATGTATAAGCAACTGCACACACTTGTCAATAATTATTAATACATACATGCATATAAAACATGTGTATGGGCATGTGTGTGTACATTTATATACTTACTTGAGCATATAAAAAATATGCAGAAATGCATTCAAGATATATGTAATTTAAATACATTCAAGAAATAAATTCATATTTAGTGCAAATAAAATATTTGAAATTTTTAAAATTTTTTAATTTTGCAGAAAACTCACATCAATTGAGGTTGTGTCATTTGTAATATTTGCTAGAAATTATAATTTTAGTTTATAACGAAATTCACCTTTAGGAACTTAAAAAACATTCATTCAAATAAACATACACGCAACATACTGGTATGGAATTACGTACATACATAGATACATACATATATATAAAATAATGTCGAGTTATAATTAGTTCATTTATGTCTGTATGCATTGTGTAAATACACAGATTTGTTCATACATACAAACATGCTCTGTACAAATAATATATTTTTCCAGCAAATATTTTAGATTTTCGAGCCAGAACTATTTTTCATGGATAACAAAAATCTTACAGCATGTATAAGAAACTCCAAAAAGCCTAAAATACCAAGCAGACAGATTTATTGTGCAATTATTTCGTTAGCTTATTAAATATTATAATACGAAAATTATAAACTATATGCTGGCTTAGTTAACCAAGTCCAAACACTTAAAAACTGTAATATAGCTGGTGCTCACGGAAAGAAATAGAGCATTATAAGACGAACTAAAGTAAAGATGCTTAAAGGCCCAACTGTAGTATGAATAAGCTGGCTTAAGCCAATGCCAGAATTGAACGATAAGTCTGTCAAATACTTAAGCAATTCAGATGTGACTTTTAGGTGGCCACAATGTATTTACTTGCACTTGAGTATTCTTACGCCACAGCAGCACATATATATTGTTCACAATTTTTTAGTAATTTTGCTTCTTTTTATAACTACTAAATGAATGCAATTCAATCAAATTAACTTGTTGGAATGTCCTAATCTACTAAAAATTCACGTAAAATTATATCCAGCACTTTATTACTTGTTTTATTTGTTTTGCCTACTAAAAAGGCCAACAATGAACATACATAAATAAACTCATGTGTATGCGTGTATATGCGTATTGTAAAAGAAAGAATGAAAATAAAAATTTGCTTTCTTTTATGAGTTTAAAATAAGAATAAAAAAATATTTAAAATCAATGAATATTTTCTGATGCTGTTTGCTTGAGTTTAAAAAATGCACATACAGTGTTTTCCGTACAGAATGTGCGTTCAGTTTGGCACTTAGTTTAAGCAAATGACATTTGACGAAACTTGACGAAAAGTTCCATAAGTACATTATAGTTTGCCACATACGTTTTATATGTAACCGCATTCATATTATAGTTGGTCCTTAACTCGTACGAGCATTGACGTAATATGTAGATGTTGTCGCGGATGGTTTATCGCATAGATTTATCAATTATTTTCTCATTCAGAATAAGCTTGGAAGTGAAATATCCTTCCTACCTATCATAGATACTATAAAGATAAAGAGAACTCTCTTGGCTAACCTCATTATGTGGGTCATAAGCTGATAATTGCTTTGCTAAAGCAATATTGTAAGTATACCACACAACCCAGGCGATTTATACGGTTAAAAACTGCCAATAGCCCATACTATTAGCTATTCAGTGCATAGTTTCCATACAAAGTCCCAGCATTCTTTGTTTCCCCTAAATCCTGCAGATAATTCTCGTGCTCACCCTTCTATGCTATCTGGAAAATGTCTAGAGAGAGGAGCAGCAGCGCCTTCTCTTTCATTTCCGGTGTAGGTGCTATCTGCCCTTTTATGCAATAAGGCCAAGACATTTTCCAAATATGTTTGTGTACAAGTAAGTAAATATGCATGTGTATATGTGTGTATTTATGTATGTATGTATATATGTATGTGCTGTATGTTAGTTTATGTAAATACAATCATATTGTTTTATATATTTTAACTTATTATAAGTGAAATAGTTATAATAGTTGGTTATTTATGCACTCGTACATTTGTGTGGCTACATACTTAATTGATTTACGTATGTGTGTGTGAAGTGTGTGTGTGTGTGTCAGCTATTGTCAATATATCGCCCTGGTGAATGCAATAGGATGTATGTCAAAAAAAAATTAATTTCCAATAACCAAAATTAGGGCTCGTACAACTGCAATTTATCTTATACCGTTCAGGCAATCAGAAGAGAGGTTTTGTGCGCTATTGCAATCTTATTGAGATAAATTGCAGTTCTAGGAGCCCCAATTTTACTTAAAACGCTACAATACAACCAAATACAATGTTTTTTTGACATACAGCCTATTGCATTCACCACGACGATATATAAACATGCTTATGTATGTACGGTATTTATTCATGTGCGTGTATTCGTATTTATGCTTATTGTTAGCCTTAGGGATTCAAAAGGACTAACAATTTAATAAATTTGAAATTTTTCCCAATTTAATGATGATGATTATAATGAATAATTATGCAAATATTAAAATATGTATGTAGATATGATTGTGCGTATGTAATTTAAAGCATAAAGTAATAGAAAATGCAAAAATTAAAGTATCTGTTGACAAGAACTGAATTGGCGATGAAAAACAGGTATGTATAGTTTTCCGAAATTTCCAGATATGTGAACAGAAAAAATTCAGTGAAGTGCGACTTTAACTTGCGCACGAAGGGTTCCTTACGGACACGAGATATGTAATTAAATGCGAACTTTAGCCTATATAAAATATAGTTTTTGCAATTTTTTCCGTTTCTGACGTTTTTTTTAATTTATGCGATTTTTTTTATTTTGCCGATTTTTTTGTTTTGGCGATTTTTTCGGCTTTTTGGCGTTTTTTATTTTTTTGGCGATTTTTTTCGTTTTGGCGATATATTTTAATTTTGGTGATTTTCGGCTTTTGGCGTTTCTTCATTTTGGTAACTTTTTTCATTTAGGCGCTTTTTTAGTTTTGACACTTTTTTCTCATTTTTGCGATTTTTTTCGGTTTTTGGCGTTTTTTCAATTCGGCAATTTTTTTCATTTTGGCGACTTTTTTCATTTAGGCGCTCTTTTAATTTTGACACTTTTTTTCATTATGGGGATTTTTTCATTTAGGCGCTTTTTTTAGTTTTGACACTTTTTTTCTATTTTTGGTGATTTTTTTCGGTTTTTGGCGTTTTTTAAATTTGGCGATTTTTTTCATTTTGGCGATGTTTTTCATATAAACAATTATTTTCGTTTTGGCGCATTTTTCGCGTTTATGCGACTCATTTTATTGTTAGAATTTTTGTTTTAATTTTGACGATATTTTTCGTTTTGGCGATTTTTTTAAATTTTTGGCGATTTATTTTTTGGTTTGGTGATTTTATAATTTTCGGATTTTTTAGTTTTACCGTTTTTGAAAATTTCAAGAGTTTAGCTCTTACGATTTCCAAGATATAGCAAGTTCTCAAAATTACATAGTCGAAATTGCATTAACTGATGGACCACCCTTTAATTTAAATTTTTTAATATTTTAATGTTAATTGTTGTAGTCTATATAAAAATATACCAGTTTTACAAATTTCAAATGTCAATATACATATGTATACTATTGACAAATCAAAAAGAACTATAAAAGAGAGGGCGAAACAATAAGTCCGAGACTTTTTAAACTTCCCTACTGTCAAATTTTGAGCAAGTGTCGTCATTTACTTTGCGTTCAACAGCTGTTCAAAACATACATCCTCGTGTATTTTTCTAAAAATGGAAAAAGTGAATTTCGAGTGCTCATTAAACATTATTTTTTGCGAAAAAAAAACCGTCAATCAAGCCAAGGAAAATCTCGATAAATACTATGGGGACTCGATTTCAATGGTAAAAAAGTGGTTTACTGATTTTCGTTCTGGACGGCCAATTGAGGTCAGTACACCCGAAAAACCAAAAAAAAAATCAACGATATGGCGTTGGCCTATCAAAGACTAAAAGTGCATGAGATTGTTGATGCCATATGCATTTCGATTTAATATGATCAGCTGGGGTTTAAGAATGTTGTCGGCAAAATATGTGCCGTGTTTGCTTTCAATTGACCATAAACGTAAACGTATGACAACTTCAACGAATTGTTTGGAGTTGTTTAACCGCAATCCGAATGAGTTTTTAAGGCGTATTTTAACTTTTGGTGAAACATGGATATATTAATGTACTCCAAAGACCAAGTAGCAGTCTAAACAATGGGTTTCTCCAGCTGAACTTGCTCCGAAGAAGGCCAAGGTGAGTTTGTAGGCCAATAAGGTGATGGCAACAGTTTTTTGGGATGCACGCGGGACTTCTCTTTTTAGATTCCCCTTTTTTCATAGTGATATGTGTGCATTTGATATTTAATAAATTTATTAGATATAGAAAAAGTAAATATTTAAGTTATATTAATTAGAAACATTTTTGATGCACACACACACACATGTACAACACACATATTAAAACGATAGAAAAATTAGAGAAAAAACACACTAAATTAATTTGGCTAAAATTGTTTATTTTAAAGGATTTTTGTTAGAAAATCAAAATAATGAAGACCTAACTCATTTCCTAATACAAAAATTTTTTATGTTTTTGTAATATATGCAAGTGTGTGTATGTATGCGTGTGTATGTTTATCTACAATATCTAACTTGCAAACATATATGTATATGTATGTACATAAGCATTTACTATATATATTTTAGTATCTTCATTACAAAATGTATTGTCAGAGTTTACATATAAATATATGTATGTATCTGTGAGCAATAAATTATTAATGCATAATTACAAAATAAGTTAATATTTTGTATTGATTATTTTGTGCATTTGTAAATAGTAAAAAGTAAAATTTAGTGAAAATACTCGTAATTTAACAAGAAAATAACATTTCACGAGTGAATAATAATTTTAATTAGGCGCAATTAAAGTGGCTTTAAAATTTTTTTAGTAAGAAAGAAAAATATTTTAACCAAAATGCAAATCTACGAGTACATAAACCTTAGTCTGCATAAATGATCAAAGGCAGAAATTTTGGGTAACGATACATAATTTGAGAACTCTTAGCATTCGGTTAAGAATAAAAAGAAAAACTGCATATTTGCTATAGAATTATAAATTTTTAAATCACGGTAGGATTTAATACTGGCTTAAAACTACAATATGTGTCGATTTTTTAACAACTTCAAAAAAAGGAGGAGGTTGTCAATTCATCTATTTTCCTGCACTGTTACTTCTTTACTCGATACATTTTAAGCCGATTTTAAAAATACTTTTAAATGACAGGAAATAGTTTCCGTTTTTTCGTCCCATTGTAAAAAGATGGACAGAGACATGCCCACACATTTTTTCAATTTGATTTTATGCTATTCTACTTATTCAATTGAAAAAATTATCGGAGCCACGCCCTTTAAAACTTAAAATTATATTAAACATGCTTCTAGTTGACCGGTTCTTACAAAACTTGGGACTGAGGCAAGAAAAAAAGTGGGCGGCGGCACGCCTTTTAAATTTTAATATTTTATAGCACCTGTTCGTACTTAACCAATTTTTAACAATTCGGCCACTCACCTTGAGCTCTTAAAAATACATAATGTTGCATTCAAAAAAGTGGGAGGGGCCACGCCCATTAAAAATTATTATTATATTTCACGTGTTTCTAATAGATAGATTCGTATCTAGCGCACACCTTGAGGTCTGCAAAGTACTTAATATTGTGTTCAAAATGTGGACGGGGTTACGCCCATGAAAGATTAGATTAGTATTATATTATATATACTTCTAGTTATCCGATTCCCACGAAACTTGGCAACGAGTTTCGGCTCTTAGAATGCCATAAATTTGTGCTTAAAGAAAAGGGCGCGGTAATGCCCATTAAAGATTAATATTATATTTCACGTACTTCTACCTCACTCATTCTTATAAAACTTGGCATACACATTGAACTCTGAAAGTGACGCGATTTCAATTTTTGAAAATAGGGAGGATACTAATATTTGTAAAATTGGTCATGACCACGTCTCCAATAATATATAATCTTGGCAGTAAATAATTTAAAATGAAACTTTAAAAAATTAAAAAAACATCACAAATTAAATTTAACTCTTTACACCCATATTTATTAAAAAATATAATGTGTAAATATTCTCTATATCTGATCATTTCACAATTTGAAACTTAAATTAATAAAATTTTAAACCGAATACATACATACGTATAACTATAAACATCCATCAATCATATTTATACGCCTTTTTAAATTACACAGCACAAAGAACTTCAACTAAACTGTATAGACTATGCAGGCAAAGAAAAAATATGGTTGAGGTTACCGTAATCAAACAACAACATACTATGTTTGAATTATATGGTTTCAGTCAAATCATATTCTTGTTAATAGAAAATCAAAGTTTAAGTAATATTATTATCTGTTATTGTTAATATGTTCTAATATTATAATAATATTATTAAATACGACCACAGTATTGTTTTAAATAATCATAATATTTTGTTTTTAATCATATATTTATTGTCAGATCTTTTGTTTAAAACTGCTGTGCGTCAAATCCGAAATAAAAATATATTAATATTTGTTAAAATAAAATGTATACATAGAAATGTATACTTACATATTTGTGTGTATACACGAAATACAGACACGTCTGTATAAAAATATATATGTATATATTTTTATTAATCCACCCTTTTGTTTTACCTTATTTATTTATTTATTTAACTCTAGTTGCACTACCGATAGCTTACAAACGAAACACTGAATTCACTGAAGATGTTTTTGAAAAATTTTTCTCTTAAAACTTAATATAGTATGGTTTTGGATAACATTGTATTGTTATTTACATTATATTATTTTAAAATAATAATAAAAATTATGTTGTAGCCATACATTTTTAACAAAACTATATTGTTAAACTCTAACTATATCACACTTTTTTATGAATATAGTAAAGTAATTATTAAGTTCAAGCATTACTTTGCTTACCGTAACAAAATTAATGTTTAAAATAACAATAATTAGTTTTCAACGAACACACATTTGTTTCTGAGAACATAATATTGTTTTCTCAACTATTCTGCAACCATATCTTTTCTTTGCGTGTGTTAGCTACAGCCACAAATTGCATGAGTATAAAAATACTCTGACTATTAATCGGCTACACATGCGTATATACAGGGCTATTTTATTTACACACACACACATACATAAAGCATGTTCTCAAATACACTCGCAAATTTTCTATTCCCTTTTCCATTCTAAAAACGAATGGCCACTAAGGCGAAGAAATTTCGAAAGAAAATTCTTCGATATTTGTTCGCTAATCAAAAAAAATTCGAATATTCGCTAAAACTTCGAGCTTCAAACTTCTCTTGGAAGTTTTTCGAATGAATGACGGTAGCCGAGTGGATGTGTGCTAGACTGGTAGTTGAGACATACCAAGATCGATACATGACAGCACTTTAAGTTAAAAAATAAAAAGGAAATCATACGTATATACTTATGTGCAACAATTGAACAGAAATAAATTTGTCACGATAACCTAGTGGATGTGTGTTAGTCTGTTAGAATGGAGGTACCATGTTCAAATCCCTCAGCTTAAGTCAAGGTATTAAAAAAATAAATAAAATAAGTAAGTTAAATAAAATAAATAAATAAATAAATAAAAAATGTATATACTTTTTCTATTGCCTTTTTGGGATATCGAAATTAGTTCGATATTCTCTCACTTTTGATATTGCCAGCGAAACTTGGATAACGAATATTTTTTGGGACAAAACCGAGCGACAAGCGATTAATTTTTGAGTGCCACTCTCGATAGTTTTACACTATAAATGTTCGAGATATATTCGAAATCAATATCAATAACGAAAGTTTTGGTCAAGTGGACGCTTTTGTGCGATTAAAAATCTGGAATATGCGCTCATTTTCTGATCATAAAATATACCTTTAGCGGTAGAAAAACGTCACTAGCTGCGGCGACTCTTTTTGATAAGTTATTTATGAGTCATTTTCGACTCATTTTTTGGTGGTGTTTAAAATATTTTTCGAATCGTTTTCTGATCATTTATTATTCTTATTTCACTTCATTTGTGACTTATTTTCGAATTATCTTTCAGTCATAATTCTAGTCGTTATACTTAAAAACAACATATCAAGCAGTATTTAATCATCTATCTGCGCTAAATATGATCATAAAATACATACATAATTATAATTGCTCTTCAAACACCTGCATGATTTTTTTTTTTTGGTTAGGCATGTTTCAATGTTTCAGATTAGCAAAATATGATAATAAATATCGGAAATATGCTTAAAATGCTCTGAATGATTAATTTGAGATTGCTATACAAATAGTTATTGTATTTTAAATGGAACTATTTCTACCCAGTAGCGCGAATAATTTTCAAGTCTTTTTTTGATCGTGTAAGTGATTAGTCACTTTTTGATCACCAACAGTACTCTAAAAAGACTCAGCAAGGTGATTTTTCAAAAAACAATCTTTCAAATTTTAAATGTGTATATACACAAATGTATGTATAACGTGGCTAAAAATGAATAAATATCCCGAGTATCAGTGTATTTTTTTTTGTTTTTGTTGTGGGAGCGTGTGAATTATAACTAAAATTTAGACTATATACTTATGTATATATTTTTGTGAGTACTCATTGTCATTCTATGAGGCAAACCCCATATTTTCCTCATTGGATATTTAAATCAATTCAAAAGAGTACAAATTCAAACACCTTTCTCTCGTATGCATATCTTCTCATTTTAACTAAGCTCAGCAGAGCTGCCAATTTTGTGCCTTTCGCACTAGATTTAGTGTTTTTTGAATCAGATCAGTGTATATACTATTTTGAATTGAATTGGTGTTTTCCAGTTTTAATTTTATTGCTTTTAACGCAGTTAAAAAAATTGCAAATACGTATTTTTCCAATTCTTTGCAAATCTAAATTTAAGCTTATACATGCATACCCAAAGCAGATCTAACTAATTACTGCCTTTGCTTGCATGAGTGTCAGCTGTTACCTTCCCAACTGTCACACACTATATGAATACAATGAAAGAATAGAATAAGAATATTCTGTTTGCTGTTTCGATATGAAGTTTGAAAATTTTTTATTGCATTTAATGCATTTTAATAAGTTTTTTTATGAACGCATAATACGATAAAGATAAAGTTGGCATCACTGGTATTCAAACAATCATTTTAAAGAGAATTTTCCTAGCAAACATTTAGTAAATGTCATCGTATTTCTACACAATATTTAAATTTAAGCACACTTTAACATCAACATACACAAATAAATGAAAATACAGGTAATTTAAACTAAACCGGATTAGTAATACATACGGTGCCGGATTTGAAACACAGCAACGGGACTTAACCGCTGAAAGGATTAACGGTTATGCTCATTTTTCACAGCAATAAAACGCAGGTAGGATCAGTTGCAAGTATGATGTTTTGTTTTTTTGTTTTCAAAGTAAGGCCCGTTTTTCGCGGCTTATTCATACCTAATGTCAGGAGAAAATACAAAGAAAACTAAAAATTTAAGTAAAGGACAAGCACACAAGAAAAAATTTTCCTTTGTTTTAGGTAAGACGACTGTGGTAATTCAACTAGACTAATGCGAAAAAACACTCCTTTTTAATCCAATATTACGCGAGAATAGTATAGAAATGTAGAAATGTAAATGTTTAAATCTTAAGGTATTAAGCTTGATCCCTTTATAGCAGCGGATTAGTGCTTAAAACAAAGCTCAACGTGAATTGCAACGCTTGATCATGTGATTAGTGTTATTGTGTGCAATTGTTGTATGATCCCTCGTTTGCATAATATGATTTAAATCCTTATATTGCACTTATATTATTTTTTTGGAAATTTAAACAATTACCGAGAATATGAAAAGAGCATGGATTAAAAATGATTTAAAGACAAAAAAGCCAGTTTTAAGGAGAAAAAATAAATTAATTTTAAGAAAGAATTTAATTTAATTTAATTTAATTTAATTTAATTTAATTTAATTTAATTTAATTTAATTTAATTTAATTTAATTTAATTTAATTTAATTTAATTTAATTTAATTTAATTTAATTTAATTTAATTTAATTTAATTTAATTTAATTTAATTTAATTTAATTTAATTTAATTTAATTTAATTTAATTTAATTTAATTTAATTTAATTTAATTTAATTTAATTTAATTTAATTTAATTTAATTTAATTTAATTTAATTTAATTTAATTTAATTTAATTTAATTTAATTTAATTTAATTTAATTTAATTTAATTTAATTTAATTTAATTTAATTTAATTTAATTTAATTTAATTTAGTTTAATTTAATTTAATTTAATTTAATTTAATTTAATTTAATTTAATTTAATTTAATTTAATTTAATTTAATTTAATTTAATTTAATTTAATTTAATTTAATTTAATTTAATTTAATTTAATCTAATTTAATTTAATTTAATTTAATTTAATTTAATTTAATTTAATTTAATTTAATTTAATTTAATTTAATTTAATTTAATTTAATTTAATTTAATTTAATTTAATTTAAGAATTTTTTTCACTTCGAGACGTTGGTTAATTAATAATTAATCCATCTATTTCAAGAGACATGGATTTATTACCTAATATACATATATGTAGATAACAAAATGTTTTTCTTTAATTTATAATAATTGGCATGAGATGGAGATTGTTACCCAATTGTCGTGCACCAGCTTCAGTAAGGCAACAGTATACGTAATGAAGATATATTATAATATAATATTATAAATTCTTTATAAGGATTGCTTTACATCTTTTAAACAAATATTTGATGCTCTTTTATTTAAAAGTTTATATTTATTTTACATTTTTCAACTATTTAACAAAATTATCCCCACTGGCAACACTATTACACTTCACAAGCAATTTATATTAAAATTAACATTGCTCCTTAAGGTATGCTTTAAAATTCGGTTGAGTGTATTTCTATGCAGAATTATGTATATTTTCCTTAAATCGCACAAGTTCGTTAGGAGTTGAACCCATGATTCGACCACATTTGTGTATTGTTTTTAACTAGTTATCAGCAAACCACATTTTTCAACTTTGCCCTAAATTTGTGTAGCTAATTTAGATAAAATCAAAACTTTTAAAAATCCTCAATCAAAATACTAATTTGCTTAAGGTTTAAATCTTAAATGATCTTTAACCTCAAGAACAATTTTTATTAAGACAAAGAATGTTGCCCAAAATTGTTTTCTTACGAGAGTTGCAAATTGCTAATGCAAAAGTTACGAGTACATTTACTTCAAACAAATTTGCAAATCATGTTTCACGCTTGTGTGCTTGGCTTGTGTATGCTGTGAAACGATCTTAAGTATTTTTCATCATCTTCAAAACACTTTTGTTTGACAATATTATTTAAATATTTTCTAATTTGCTTATCATTATTTGAACTCTCTGTGTTTAGATATTTAGATTTGGCGCACTTTTTCTAAAAATGTCTTAATTCTTTACGGGCCACTTGTGGTGAGACAGAAGTGCATCTTGATTTTTAAGCCGGTTTATTCGTTCTTAAAGACAACCATACAATGATGCTTTATGTGTTTTGTCAGAATAATTTTAGGGATTTGCTGAAATGAAATGAAAACATCTTTTTTTGCAAGAGCAATACTTGAGTTCAAAACACTTTGTAGAAAAGTCACTCAGGAAAAATTAACACAAACAGCAATTGAAACATTGTCCATTAATTAAGTTTTGAACTTGTGTATATAAATGAATGTCGTTTATGTTTTAAAGCAGAGAAAACATTTCGCAATGTAAACCTCTCATTTAGAATATTTACATAAATAAGCTTTAAACATTTTGGTTTTTTTTAATTCCTTATAAATATTAGAAAAACCATAACAAAAAAGCATATGTATTTAATTTTGTGCTAATTCAAATAAAATATACCCAAACACAGGGACACACATTAGACAGATACACAACAATGCCTGAAAAATATTCGCTATAGCAATTCCAACAACTATAAAAAAATCCTCCAAATAATATTATTTTTCTATATACGTATGTACATACAACAAAAGCAAACTTAAACGAAATAAAACAACAAACAACAACAGCACAAGTAGCAGCAGGATATTGTGATGTTCAAAAGGATAAACAGGAATAATATAGACAAAAACAATAGACAACACTTACTCACACTGACAGAGACAGGGACTCAAATTTAACTACACGCACACATCCATACATACATACAACCACACATACTCGTACATGGCTGGTGGCTGCTTTAATGCAACATTAATAAAATTTTTGGCGAAAATCTCAACAACAACAACAAAAATATATAAATTGTGTGTAGAGAAAAATTAGAAATTTTGAGAGAAATTGTTAAAAGAAAAACTATCATGCACTTCTGCACAAAATTATATGAAAATGAAAAGTGACGAGAGAGAGGCAGAGCGAGAGAGTGAGAGTGAGGAAAAAATTCTTGCAGCCGAGACATTATGATGGGGCAATTTTTTGCATCATGTGGGCTGAAAAATACTACATTAAAGTTAAAACAGAAAATAATTCCTTTTAAGATATGTTCAGTAAAAAAATTTAATTAACTTTAAATCAAGCCGTTGCACAGTGGGGCCAAAGGACCCTTCTGAGCGAATCTTAATTTACATAAAAGTTTCTTAGCACAAACAGCATGTTCCACTGAAATCTTAGGGTTATAGGAGGGGAGAGACGGGTAGCCCCCATACAAAAATTATTATTATTTTCCCTATATCTTCAGAGTTGCCATAGTGAGGCAAACTAACACTGAAAACAAAATTTATATTTCCCCAATAAATCTGGTGGAAATAGGAGGGGGAAGCGGGTACCTCTTATACAAAATAATTCTTAATTAATTAATAAATATTCTGCCGAAGCAGAAAGAAAATGCAAATAATCCGTGCTTAGCCAACAAACCATGAAATTTTTTATTTACACACACGCTCCTGATGAATTGCCTTCCATTGAATGAATTCGGATAAGAATTATCCAAAAATTGATTTTTTAATAAGCCTAAGAAAATTAGCTAAAATCACACATGTTATTTTTATATACAAAAACTATCAGGATCACACGTGACTCATGCGTGACTCACGCGTTACAAAACATGACATTTTTACATTTACAATAAAAGCACATGAAAACATGAGAAAAACAACAGCAATAAAATTTTCAGCGGAAGTTGTGAAGCCCTTATTTATTTTTAAACTCAACGCGTGAGTCGACTACTAATTCGCACATAACTTCTGAGGTGCAATGATGCGCAGCATAAATTTTTCTAAAATAATGGTTATTTTTTTAAACTTTAAAATAAAATCAAAATCTCTGCTTAATTCAGCCCAATTAATAGCTTTATGTCCACTTACTGCCTCTCCCACTATGTCGAAGAAAATGTTTTCATGCGCTTTCTTAGCGAAAGAAAAGTGCGGGGTTATTATGTAATCCGAATCGAACGGAAATGTTTTCGAGTTGTAATGTTAATAACATATAAATTCGAACAGAGTACGTTTCAAATCGAATTACATAATAACCCCCTGATTTTCATTTCTTTATTTTACCTCTGTACAAACTTTGATTCGAACGACAGGTCGCAAGAAGACGTAAGTATTTTCATACAGTTAAACTAAGAAAATTTATATATTTTTTGCACTTCCAATATAAATATTAAAAACAAAGCACTTCCACAATTAATTTTGATAAAAAGCAAAATATTGGTTGATGGTTTCAAGGTTGGATTTCCCAGCAAAAATATTTAAAAGAAGTAATCGGGTTTGGAATTAATTATTTTTAGTTGAAGCTTTTCCCTACTGGATCACCAACTTAATGATTTTAAAAAGGCGTGAGACTTAAATAACCGATCCTTAGAATTACTTACTTTTTTATTTGGCAACTTGTTCAAAAACTCATTCTTTTCATTTAGCAATTTGTACATATTTTTTTTTCAATTTTAGGTAATGTGATTTGTAAGCGAGTAATGAAATTTTGTAATCAGAAAAGTAAAGATGCAATCAGACGTGACATAACCATAGCCATAGAACACAGCCGTTCGAACCAAACTAATGGGCAACAATGTATTTGATTACAGGTGACTCTCGACATAACGCCATAGCCATTAGCATAAAAACCAATTGAAAAAAAAATTATTATATGTGACCTTCTGCGAGAAAAAAGGCCTAGCATGTCAAAAAACGGGAACTTGGGAAAATCGATAAAAATTAGAAAAATATTAAAATTTTATTTTTCAAATGCATTTTTCTCAAAACTTCATTTTCACACAGTAGGTCCCCTTTCTGGGATAACGTCACATATGGCAAGCAGTTCTTATGGTAATGTGTAATTTTTTGCTGTAATGTTAACAGCACCTACAATAGTGTCTGGCTGAACTGGTCACGCCAAACACTAGCATTAATTTAACACTGGGAAGCCAAGACTATTCTCCCAGCTTTTTTGGTAGAAACTACAGCCACCACGTATGATTCTTCGATAATCACACGCTGCAAGTGTGGTTGCTCACACCCACAGCAAGGTTTCTAGAATGGTGAGAATTCCTCACCATTTACCCGCACAGCTCAACCACTCATCAGAGCCAGACGAAGGCCTGAGTCGGGACAATACAGTACCTACTCCATACAGCTCTACATTATCCATTAAACCCCGTTTGGTTGGATGAAATCGACGTTTTAGTAAAGCATCATGCCGATACATTACACCCATTCAACTTCTGGAGCAGCTTGGGTGTCGGACTACCGGCAGCTGTGGTATCAGATACAAACCTCTGGTTAGACCTTGAAGTTCCACCCTGAAAAGCTTCACCCCTATTGTCTTTTGAATTCAGGGCAGTTCCAGGTGTCGCCACACCTGCCATGCAATGTAGCACACCTATTTTCTTTTATAAATATGTGCACATACATTCCTGTGTTGCCCGAGATTGGGTTGTAATACATTAGTTCTATGGGTAAAAGGCAAATGGCACGCCAATTTACCACGGCTGGCGTCCCCAGAATTGCCACACCCATAATCTCCTAAAACATCTCCCTGAGGGTGTCTGAACCTTTGCTCCAGTTTAAAGAAAAACACAGCTGGCCTAACCCACGGTTGCAAGTTTTTTTCCGATCTATTTCGCCAATTTGATTTTAAAAATCTCCAAATGTTGCCAATATCAATTTTCTGTTTTTTTTTCTCTTAAAAAATAATTGATTTTAAATTTATTTTTATACAACACATTTTTTAAGATAAATTTTTATCAAATAATGGTATGAAAATTTAGTAGAAAATCGCAAAAGTAATAAATCAAATCGCCAAAATTTATTTTTTGTAAGTTTTTCTCATCCAAATTAATATAAGAAAAAAATCATCAATATCCAATTGTTTTAGTTTCTTGCGGACGAGTTTTTGTAGGATTTATTTTTAAAACCGCTCCTTCGGCAAACTAATTTTGCTAAACTACAAAAATTTTGATATACAATTTTAGTTTAAAAACAAATAGCCAACCAATTAAGTTATCGCCAGAAAAATCGCCATGTCCTAATATCAATTTGTTAAAAACAATTTAAAACATTTTTTAATTGTTTTTAAGTTGGTGTTATGAAATGCAACCTTGTCTTCGCTAAATTCAGTGCTGCCAAGTTAAAGTGATAATGATTACGCCAATAAATAAGAATAGATACCGATTGAAAAATTTTCAACTTAAAAATGGATGCAACCGCAACAATAAACAAAAAATTATGGAAAAAGAGCTTTATTGGAAGGAAAATGACGAAAATATTATCATTGACCTCTGGAAAGTGCAAATACAGTCGAATCTGCTTTATCGCAACACGCTGTACTGAACAAAGTCGTATTAATGAAAGCTATACAAATCCCCGCACTGATTTTAAGCGCAGCTAGTCTTATTCACTTCGCTTTAGCGAAACATCGTATTACTGAAAACCAAAAGCAAGCCCACAACTACTAATAAACAATCACAAATTTACTTATTAGAAATCGATTGCATTACTTAAGACTGAACAAATTTTGCATGTTTTGTCCGTTAAAAAATTAAATGACAAAATGTATTTTTGTCCTTTTCGCTCTTACATACTTTATTGTATTTTTCTATTATTTTGTACTGATTTTAAGCAGTACGCTTAACTGTATCAAATTTCAGTAATCCGAACTACGATTTAGAGAAAAAATCGGATAACTGAAACAATTGGGTTTTGGCTATTTCCACTAAAGCGGAGTAGACTGGCTTCCGTCTGCCTATAAAAAATGGTTATCTTATAATGTATTTGTGCATTTTTATAATAACTTTAACTTTATTTCCAAGCACTTCTTCACTTTGTATAAGAAGTTCCATAATTTAAAAAATATTAATTTATAATATATAAAATAATTTCCATTTTAGAGCGCATTGTGAAATTTTTGAGTTTTTTATACAAACAAATAGAGTTGTTGTACATTTTGTCAAATAAGTGTTATAGAAAGCAGGAAAAAAATTCAACAACAGGAGGAGATTTTTTTTAGCAAAGTTATTAGACAGTCTGTGAGTTAAAACCTGAATTTAGCAAACTTGCAGTAGTGTGAATGCAAAATCAGCTGTTTGTGGTTCTAACATTTTGTGTGACAACACTATTAGACAGTAAATAAGGTGCAAAATCGCCATAGCTGATGACAGCCCTGACTTAGCATTGCAAATATTTGCACTTCTCAGCTTGCAATGCAGTTTTATGTCGAATAAATTAAATTAGTGTAGGAAATTATAATTTAATATTAAGGCAATTCACAATCTTGTGCGAATGGTCTTTCATTGTTGCATGTGCAAAATGGTATAGTATATTCTACTCACCACTTAACAATTCTTAGTGGTAAGTAACAATATACTATACCATTTTGCACATGCAACTATGCAAGACCATTTGCACGAATTTGTGAATTGGGCTATTATAATTTTATTTGTAGCTTATATCCAAGAGTTGCTACATCTGCAATATTTGCACCAGCAGTTTGCTACGAAGAGTGATTTTCATTATTATTTATTTTATTGTACAGTTGTCATAACGAAACAAATTTAAAAGTAATTTTATTGTTCAGTTTTCCTAAATTTAGGATTAACTCTCCTCATGCCGAATAAAATATATATTTACAATTTTGGAAATCAAAAAAAGTACTTTTTTTGCTCATATCTAGCAAAAAGTCTCTGCGTTTTTTTGGGGAAAATATTTTTATGGAATCAACAACTTCCAAAAAGGGATTTTTAATACTGTTGAAGTATGAAAATGGATGGGGGGGGAAGATAATTTACAAGTGGTCTAGCATATTAGTATACAAATGAGATAGAGTGTAGAAGAGAGAATGTTTGATAATATTTCAAATAAATAAATGAGAGCATCCACAATACAAACATATGAGTAGTTATTGTAAAACTGCACTAAATGCATTTAGTGTGTGTTGTTTGCTTTTTGCGCTTAGAAAGTTTATTTTTTGATAATTTTTTGGGAAAATTTTTGTTTTTGTAATTTTACTTTGGATGCTCTGGGAGAAAGAATTATTAGAGATTAAATGTTGTTGTAGCTGTAATTTGTTTTATTATCTTTTTGATTATTACATTTTACTACATTAAGAAGTGATGCTGAGTAAATTTGAACATTAGTCGTGCTCAGAGCCTCTAAACGTAAAGGATAAAACTGGAAATAGCCAAGAAGTTTTTGAAAAACCGCTGAATGCAACATAAAAAGTATTTCAATTAAGAAATGAATTTGAAAACATGAATTAAAATTAATTTAAAATAAAAATTTGTCTCGTTTCAAAAATAAATTTTTTGCACGGTATAACTGAAAATTATTAAAAAAAATTTAGTTTTTTTAAATAAAAATTTAAATAAATAACAGTAAAAGCTTGATTTATTTTTGTTACTGCAAAAAACAGCAGAAACAATTTTTCGACAAGTCTAAGCAAAAAATATATATGAGAAAAAAATTATAAAAAAAAATTATGGTCATGCGTAGCAAATATACAAAATAAAAGAAAAAGTAAAATAAACACCAACAAACGAAAATACAAAAAAAAAACACAAATACACATTCAAAACTTAAAAAAGCAAGAAAATAAAAAGGAAGAAGTAACAAAAAATAAACTCTCCCGAACAACTGGAGTTGGAGTTAAGCAAACGACTGTAAGGTATTTATTTCAAAAAAAAGAAGTCTAATAACAAAATAGTTTTATTTACTAAATAAATAAAAATAATACACACACCACCCAACCACCCACCCACCTACATATGTATCTTAGCATTTTCGTAACCTTCAAAAAATTTTTAAACAAAACATCATCTTTATCATCAGCATCATTCACCGACAAAAAAATTTTTTAAAACGAAACAAAAACTGCATTATTTTTAAAAGCGCATTTTGCTTGAATTTTTCCGATTTAGTTTTTTTTTTTCTTTTTTTATTGCAATTTTTAATAAACAAAAAATCTAAAATTGCTCATTTCGCTTATTACTGATCGTTTTAAAAATGCAGTCGAGATTTTGGCGAAAAAAATGCATTAACAAAATACACACACACACATTTTTGTTCTATTCTTTCTTGGCAGTTTTTTATTAGTCTTTTTCACGTCATCCTATATTTCATATACACAAACACTTTTTTTCATAAAGTATTTTGTAAATTATTTCTTCTTGTTGTAGTTTTTTTTTTAAATATTTTTAAATATAAATATGTAATTGAATCAAAGTCAAGTTCAGTTTGGGGTGGAGAGAATAGAAGAAATCAAACAAAATAATCTCCGTACAACTAACGAACGAACACTCTAAAATACATATATACCTACATTCTCTGACTTTATTTCTTGCAGAATAATGTATAAATCTGTTGGCTTTCTTACACGATCCATGTTTGAAATTTTTCTATATAAAGACTGACTTAGGGATTTATTTGGCTTTAGGGTACTTTTTTGGTTTAATCACACACATTATAAAAAGCTTTAATCTCATGAAGTTCTTTAGAACAATTCATAAAATCAATGGAGTAACTCCGTCAAAATATCAGTTATTTCGCCTTATTAGCTCTCAAGATATTTTAAAATAAATATGTAATTGATTTATATGGGAGGTGGAACGCTCACTTGATAACAGATTAATACTATATACATATATATAATTCATTACACAAACAGTTAAGCTATGGTCACACTTGCCAAAAATTTCCCCAAAAAAGTTAAAGAGTAGCTAATAATGTTGTAATCTATGACATTATCTATTAATTGAGTGCGAAACTATTTAATTTAATAAACAAGTGGATCTCGATCAAAACGCTTTTTATTAGTGTTAGTTGGTTACGCTTTTTTGGGCAAATGTTTGACAAACGTCACCGTACCCTTACTCGCAAGAAAATTTAAAGTCCTTAGCTGCATTAGTTCCATTTGAAATTTCTCCTATGTGGGAAGTATTATGCCCGCTCAAAATATTAAAAATATATACACATAGAAAAATTTCAACTTAAAATCTACTTAAACAAGGTTAATCGAATATTTTGCTTCATGTGTGTTTCATGTTAATTTAACATGATTTATAGTAATTGTCCTAATTGTCAAAGACAATTTTTCCTTTTGAAATAACTTTACTTCACGTTGAATTAACATTTACGTACTCTTAAAATCAAAATAAAGAATCATGTTGAATCAAAGTTATTTCAAATTAGATCAACCAATCAGTAATTGTATTTTATTAATTATTTAACTTAAGCGTGGTTGACATAGACATCAGAAAATTGTTTGTATATAAATTAAATTGGCTTCCCCGGCCAATATTTAAACTATATTCGAAACTCATCGCGTGGTAGCCAACGTGCTTACCCCTGCAGCCACAACAACTTTAAATATTTGTAAGATACACACTAAATATGTGCCATCTTGAATTAAATTATAATTTAACATTATATCATTTATCATTTAACATTCAATTTATTTGAAAAATTTTAGTTAAAAAAAAAATAAAAAATACTTTGACTTGACTGCAGGATTCGAACCTGCGATCCTCCAAATGCAAGACCAGTACACTGCCTACCAACCAGCAGCAGTTTGTCGGCTCTTTACTTACATAAACAAAATCGACAACAACAACTAAGCACAAAAGTGTATTGCAGCTACGAACTAAGCAAATAAACACTAAAACACTCAAACAACAAATTATTTCTTGTAAATTTAATGTGATTTGAATGAGTTTGAATCAAGCTTTTGGCATGGTGATTTTACATTGGTATTTTTTTCTGTGTGTACATACTTCTTTGTTTGTATGAAAAATAGTTTCTAAGCACTCACCTTTTGTAAATTATACAAAACAAATAATTTTTCACACAAAAATAAGTTTTAAACCACAAAATATAAAAAAAGTTGTTGCGTCGGTTAATCGACTTTAATTAACCGACTTTATACCCTAGTATATAGAGCTAAACATACATGCATATTTATCAATGCAAATGGAATATGTGAATTGCTATGAATCATCCAAGGCATATCAAACAGATACTCTTATAAGCGAGATTGCTAATCACCTGATTTTACTCGTTTGCTTACACGTTTATATCAAAGAATTTATTTCACAATTACTTCTTTGCCAAGCTTGATGCATAAAATTTTTTGGCAATTTCTCTGTGACACTTTGTGAAAAGCGCAGAGTTGCATCTAATGTGTGTGTGTCTGTATTTAATTTTGTTGAATACGCGAAAAATCGATGTTCAGAAGTAAACTTTGAAAAAAAACCGCCAGAATTAACCATTACAAGTCACATTAGCTGAAATGCTCATCAGGTTCTTTTTTGACAATAGTTGGAAGCTCAACAAACCAGTCAACCTGCTCGACGATACTATTTGTAACTTTGGCAGTAGTTGTGCTAATTTTTACACTAATATTTGTTGATTAAGTACCCGTATCTGCCGATAATTGCCAGCTGGCAATGAAATTTAAGTTTAATGCACTTCATTATCGTTCCATTAGTCCTGTATGAAAATGTCTTCCTAAAATTATTAGCATTAAAACATTTTAAAGTTCTCAATTTCATGCACACGTATAAACTTAAAATAAAATTGAAATTTTGATACAAAATTTTTAAAAATTTAAATAATAAAGTATTTAATGTAGTTTAATAACCATTTGCACGTTTTATTTTCATGTTTTTCGTCAAATAGTCATCAATTTTAGTGGTTTTTGTCATCACAATTTATTTGTAACATTTACCTACAAAGAAGATGTCTTTCTTAAAATGTAATTGTTTAATTTCTTTTGGCATTTTGGCAGAATTTTTTTTGTAGCTGCAACGTTTGTCATGTTAACTAACAGTGGTGTAACAGAAAAATTTAAAAAAGGGGTTGGGCGGGGGTTAACTTTAAGATTCAAGAGAAAAAACAAACTTTTAAGATAATTTTTAAAAATTATTTAAAATTTTTTGTTAAAAAAAAATATTTTGTTTTATATTAAATTACCCTTCCTTTGTCACATTTTTCTATCCCATTTATTTATAATAATTATAATAATAATAATAATAATAATCGTTTCAATCATTTAAACAAAAAGAGAACTAATTTTTTTTTTTAATTTTTTTTGTATAAAAAATTCATAAATTTTAGCATTTACGTCGTTTGGCTTGATTTTAAAATAATGCATTTTGCATACAGAAAGAACAAAAACTTTTTTGCTACAATTTTATATTTTTTTTTAAATAAACAAATGTCTATATTATAGATTTTCATAGGAAAAATACCAGAACTAAAGCGTTTTTATTTAAAGATTCTTTTTTTTTTTTTTGGTTGCTGTTAATTTTTTGCTACTGCACTTTTTTTTTTTTTGTTCGCAACTATAAATATTTTTTAATAATAAATACCCTACCTCAAGGTCAAAGGTAGTGTTGGTTAAGGCGCAGAGAAGGAGACTATTGCTTGGTATAATATTCATAATCAATTGAATAGTTTGTATTTTAAACTTGGATTTCAATTTTATAGAAAAAAATCCTTAAACCATATTCTTGAGCATCTTATCCATATTTGAAAATATAAATTATATACATACATACATATATTGTTAAGCTACTGCTTTAGCTGCTCCTTTAGTCGCCTTGCATCAATTTATCTTTAAGCATTCAATATTTCACTTCTAATTAGAATTTTTGCAGTTGCTTATTTTTGTGTTGGATAGTCTGTGAAAGCATTTATTTACACTAAAGGTTTTTTTTTTGGAAATTACAAATAAAAAGTCTTATTTTTAATTTTCCTGCTAGAAACAAAAAACAGAAGAACGAAAATATCAACAGCACATGTTGCAATTTGCGAAAGAGGAAAAATGAAAAAACAGCATAAGAAAAACAGTTTAAGAAGAAACTATTTGAAGAGGAAATGGTTTGCTTTTGGAAGTCTATATTAGAAGAGTAAGTTATCTAAATAAAATCAGAAAACTTAAAAGGTTAGTATTCTAAATACATAGGCATAGGCGTTAAAAGGCCATTTGCCGGTAGGGGTGGAAGGGAATTTCCCCAAGAATTGATTTTGCTCTCCCTAAAATTATTAAAAATTATCAATTTTAATTATTATTATCATTATTATTATTATTGTTACTTCTCTTTTTATAAAAACAAAAAATAAAAAAATTCAAATACTGAACTTGAAATTATTCCTGATAATTCTTAAAATGTTCAGATTTACACTCAACTCTTTTTTTACACGGCGAATATGTTCCTAAGAAAACCATACAAAAAAATTGTGTAAAAAATTCATACGACATGTCTTTTAATATTCGCCAAAATAAAGCGTAAGCTTCATAATTTAAGTTAAAATACGAAGTTCAAAATGTATGTGCAATGTATATCGTTTAAGTTTTTTTTGTGGCTATGCACAATGGGAAATCTTTCCAATTTTGTGGCCATAATTAATAACAGCCAAACAATCGGCAGAACCAATTGAAATTATGTCTTGGAAAGCCTCGCCTTAACGACCGTAAAGTTTTTACTACTTAATCTAACGTAGAAAAAAAATGTATCACTCACGCTCACGCCTTCTCACGCGTGATAATAATATACTTACATTTGACATTATATTAAATTTTATTAGTTTTCAAAAACTATAAATTTTTATTGTGAAAACCTATACAAACAAACTAGAGATGAGCGATATTTCTATACCTGTTGAAAAATCACTAATCACAACTGCTACTCAATTTATTAAGCCACAGGTTTTGGAAATATAGTTTTGTCAAAGCCCATAGAGCTTAAAGGGACAGCGATTTAGCAATCAGGCTCACTAGGGGCAACATTATTAAAAAATCACGGCATCACTCATCTCTAAACCACAGACTTGATAAAGTGACAATAAATCAAATTGTCGAAAATATTTAAACAGAGTTGTTTCCTTTGTTATTCTTTTAATATTAAAAGCAAAAGAAAATTTTTTTTACTCACGCTCAAGCCCTTTCACGCGTGACAATTTTAAACACTCCTTGTTTAGACCTTTTAATTTGGTGCAAGCTAAAAAGGTTTGTTTTCTTGTTATATGTATTTAAACAAAAAAATTTACCCACGCTCACGCACTCTCACTCGTGACAGTTTTTCGAACTTTTAATTTACTTTAAGCGGAAAAGGGTTATTTTCTTTATTATTCTTTTTATATTAAAGCAAAAAAAATTTAATTACGCTCACGCACTCTCACGCTTGACATTTTTTAAACACTTTGTTTTAAGCTGGAGTTAAAGTAACTCACTAAATTTTCAATATTAAATTTTTCTACTTTTGCCCAAAAAAAGAGGGAAATTTCCCATAGTGTTACGGGTCGATATAGAAAACTTAGTGACACGTTACAAGCTAAAAAAGTTTTAGTTAAGTTTTATTTAAAAAAAAACACAACTGAAAAATTTAACCCGAAATAGTGAAGATAGAAAAGTTCCACAACAGCTTTTGTTACAAGATATAACTTAAAAATCGTTCTGTTTATAACGTTTGTGAACAAATCTTTATTTTATTGCCGAGAGCCACGTCACTTAGTCCAGAAGAAGTTCAAAAAGTTCGTGAAAACTAAATCATTTAATTCTACTTGTGATTTGTGTTATTTCAAACAGAGTTCGATGTACATTTTAATTTTTTTTCCATATATGAAATATTATTGTATTTTTTTAATTGTTTTGTTCCTAAATAAAATTGGAAACGAATTAAAAAGAAGACAAAATTGTTTGTTGTCATTTTGTCGAGAAGGTATTTTGGGACTTATCTCACTTATATTTGGGACTCCTTTCATTGTCTTAATTTAATTTAATAATTTCTGGTGGAGCACAAAATTTCAAACTTCCTTTAATAATAATAAGGCCTAAGGAAATAATGCCCAAATAAGAAATACAATAATGAAATAAAACAAAAAAAAAAATTAAATAAATCACAAGAGAAAATTTATGAAAAAACACCCAACAAAAATGAAATAAAGCCCAATTCAAAGAGCCCAATGAAATAATAGGCGCTATGATACAAGGCCCAATAAAATTAAGGAATTTATAATTGGGCTTTATTTTATTTATTTTGGGATGTATTTGATCTTGTGTTCGGTTGGGCTTTCTTCATTATATCATTTATATTTGGTGTATTTTCATTAACTTTCTCTTGGGCCTCATTTAAATTTGTTGGCTTTTATTTTATTTGGGCTTATTTCATTTCTAATTTAGGCGTTATTTCCTTGGGCCTTATTTCATAGTGCCGAAATAATAACCAACCAAATTATAGTGAACCACAATGGACCCAATTGGGTCTCCGAGTGGAGATGCAGTAAAGCACCACCCTTCCTAACCTAAATTCATAGTGAAGTAAAGCCCAATTAAAAATTCCTTAGTTATATTGGGTCTCATTTCATAGTCTTATTTGGCCTTATTATTATTATCTAAGGAACTTCGAAATTTGCTTCTCCACAATAAATTATTGAATTAAAGGAAATGTAGCAATTCCCAAATATAAATGAAAAAATTCCCAAAATTCTTTATCAAAGAAATGACACCATTTTTGATCATTTCATTTCGTTTCCAGTTTTATAAGAATAATGAATAATTTAAAAAAAAGCTTTTGACACGTGTACTTGGAAAAAATTAAACCCTTTTTTTACACGGTCTTTTTTTGCACGATTTTGAAATAAAATTCACAATTAAGAAGAAATTATAGATATATTTTGCACGCATTTTTTTAACTTCTTAGCGCTGGATTGTCTTACACCGTATATTTCTACGGCACAGAATGTCGAAAAAAAGATAATAAATTTCTTATTCTCTTGGTGTTCAAACAGAAGAAGAAGATGCGGAATTAGATCTTCAGAAAAGTCTCTGCCTACTGAATAAGGCCCATAATAAAATCTACGGCAGTAACTTCAAATGCCCTCTAATTTTTTATTTATTTTCTTTTGTGCTTATTTTTCTTTGTAGTTTTGTTTATTAAATGCATGCATTTTATTGAAAATATGGTAGCCTTGTTGAGAGAGTGAGTATTTATCTACATGTGAGAGCATTTGAAAAACCGCTGTCAAAATAAAACAGATTCAATGGCTGAGCTTACATCTGGCATTTCTTGTGTGTCATTTGCACAAAAAAGCGTAACCAACTAATTACTTATGAAAAACTGTTTGGTTCAGACATGTATTTATTGATTTAAAACGTTTGCAATCATGTTGGATTCTAAAAAATTGTCTATTAATTATGTATGAAACTGAAACTTAATAAATACATGTTTCATTTCCCCTTGTCTCTCTCTCACTCACCTAACAAACTAATCAGCTTAGCAATAAGACTTGCATAGTGTAAATTAGGACTAAGCTTACTAAATATTTTCTGAGCAATTTGCGTTTGAATATCTTATAATGCAATAATGTATTTGGGACTAATTTTATCTTTTCTTGTGGCAGTTGTTTCATTATATAATTACTTTAAGAAGTTAGGTTGATTTATTTTTTATTTAATTTTATGTTTAGTCCCCTGTAGACGATCAAACAAAACCCGCTAAACAGTCCACAGGCGTGGGTTTTGTATGTTTTTCGCCTTAAAAGGAGACGTCAATCATCATTTATATTTTGACTTCGTAGCTCAATATAAACTTTTATACGTGCTTAGCGATTTGCGAATGTTGTTGGACCCGCTAAACAGTCCACAGGCGTGGGTTTTGTATGTTTGTCGCCTTAAAAGGAGACGTCAATCATCATTTATATTTTGACTTCGTAGCTCAATATAAAATTTTATTCGTGCTTAGCGATTTGCAAATGTTGTTGGACTTTTTCTTTATAAATTTTTGTTTAGCCAAAAGTAGAAGCACTGCCCCATGGTGCATCTTTTATCGCACTGAATATAAATTTCTAATGCATGCTAAAAAAAATTAAATACATTTTTTTCTTCAAACTACTGCAATCCACTTTACAAACGTTGCTGCACATTTGGTTCTAATTTTTTTCTTCTCTTTTTTGCATTATTGCTAATGTTTTTTATAAAAATCAGAATTTCAAGCACTTTTTGGTTGTTCATACTCGTATGTATGTATATTAAATCTATTCATATTACACTTGGCCTCTAAAAAAATAAATCTGCAAAAAATCCAACAAATATACTTTAATGCAAAAAGATCTTTAAGAGAAATTTTTTAAAAAATAAAATGCAGCAAATAAAAAGAAAATATTTTGAGAAATGTGCGTAGTAGGTTTGGCTGCGTAAAATCTGTTTAATTATCATGTAATTTTGTATGTCAGTATGTATGTAAGTATTTATTTTTGTTTTTGTTCCTTTCTTTAAGTAATTTTTATTTACAGTTTGTGTAAACAAAAAAAACCAAAAAAAAAAATTAGCTATTAAAAATTATTTGTCAAAAATATTTTTCTTTCTCTTATTGTTTGGTTGTTGCTGCTTTTAATTCCTGCTGTTGAAAAATTGTTTCTTTTTTATGCAAGCTACACACATTGCGACTGACAGTTGGAGCAATACGTTGATTTACCAAGTTGCGTACTTTGTAAGCAAACTTTACAACACTGTGTACAACATCTACATTTCATTTATTTCAGAAAGGCCCTAACTCATTATTTTTTTGAAATCGATATTATTGCATTTTTCAAAACATTTCATGTTCTTCTTTCGAATTATACAAAAAGCTCGATTTCAAAATAATAATGAGTTAGGGCCTTTCTATAGTAAGGCAACGATACACAATTCCCCAAAAAAATCAATTCCTTTTAATATTTTCTACAACCAAGTCACAACTTCATACAACGATCTCTTACACGACATCCTCATGTTGTACCAGCGAGATGATTTTAGCGCCCTCTTGTGAAAATATAAATAAATAACCGGAAAAAATCGTCTAGTATTATATTTGGCATATATTTAGCTTTCAAAAGATATATATTTTATCAAAATCCGTGATGAGTAATTTTTTAATATTTGGCTATAGAATCACACTGAAACTCACTGCACAGTGTAACGGTCGCAACGTGTGTGGCTTGCATTAGATACATGCTTTTGTATATATTTTTTTATTGTTATTATTGCAATTTTTATTTCTGTTTCAGTTATAAATAATTATATTTAATTAATTATAGAAGATTTTATTTGTTCAAAAAGTGTTTTCCGCACTTTTATTTCGTTTAAATAATACTTACACACACACTCACTTACGCTTATTTACTGCCACAACGTCATAACTCAAAAAAAAACTATTTTGCTTGAAAATTAGTATAAGGTTTTCAATTAACATACAACATACAACAAAGAAAGACATGAGGATTAATTCTGCTTTATTAACATAAAAATCCCATTTTCTTGGAGTTATAACGTTATTCTAGCTTGTGACTAACAAATCCGCACAATCGATAATTCTAAAAGCGCCTCCCTCCCTCCGCACCGTTTATTGCTTTTTGAAATATTCGTATTTAAAAATATAAATTTGCCACCAGACCAGACTTAATAAATAAAATTAAATAAAGCTAAATTAAAAAATCCTTAATTTTGTTGGGCCTTATTTAATTTTCTTATGTGGACTTTATTTCATTGGGTCTTATTTCATTGCACCCTTTTTTCGAAAATGTTCGTCAACGATTAAATTTAAAACTTGATTGACTTAGTAGTTTAATTTAGTTTAAACAGTTATGTAAATATATTACTTTCGAAAAGTTTTAGAAATCTACAGGACCAAATCGCTTCCAATGCGTCGACCTATTATAGGATGTTTGTATATACATACACACACATATATACACACTAATACTACATACATACATGCATACATTCATACGGCCATTAAAGCGAAAATAGTCAGAGTCGACTCCCAGGACCTTAAAACGTCGAAATGTGATAATAACTCAATTGTATAAAATTTTGAAAAATCAGTCATTTCCTATGGCGAGGATGTAAAAATACTACAAAATTCCGAGAAAGCCAAGGAATGTACATAATTTTTACCATTTGAAAATGGTAAGACTGTTATAAATTAGTAATGGCAAATTAAAGCTTTCATTAGAAAAAAGCTTTCAACTAATTGTAGTACGATGACTCAAAATAGTTCACGTATTCCATTTGCACTTAAAAAATATAAATATAAATATAAAGCTGAAATTTGTATTGAGTGACACCACACACAGAGGACCCAATAACAAGAACGCTGTTTGTGATGAAGGTGTAGGGGCCTTCGAAAACATCATGTTCTTCCGGTCTGCTAGTATTTGTCAGAATATTTGCAATTATCTTTGGTGTAATATGTTCCTTAAACAAATTATCAGAAGTAATTTGGCTTTCTCAAACGAATTTTAGCCTAATCAAAATCAAAACTTAGAAACAAATAAAGTTCGAACAAAAATAATTAAAATAACTGAAGACTTTTTTATTATTATTAATTAGGCAACATCTATATGCATTTCGTTTCTGCTTAAAAAAGTTATCAGTATACTCCACCCAAAAAATTCCTGAGAAAAGTTTACCTTCGTTTGTTTATAAAAAAAACTCTCAAAATGCTATTGAGAATTGCACAAACACAATAAGTTAAGAAGACCATGTAACAGATAGTGGATAACATGATTAAGAGCAGGATATTAAACGATAGCCTGAGGTTAGAACACATACATTTGTACATATGTCAAAGAAAAGTCAGTGGCAACGGCCCTTTATAGTGTAGTTAACTACATCGAAAAAGCTTTCAATAAGAATTTACGAGTTTATACGCCTGGCGTTTGTATCGACATTGAAAGCGTTTTTAGCAATGTGAGTACCGATATTATCAAATCCTTGCTCAGATTTAAGTTGACCAATCCATAATTGATAGGGAAGTTTTCATGCTGGGAACTGATGGATAAGCCACGATATTTAACGTGTAAAAGTTGGGAACAGCATGCTTGAATCTTGTCACTCAAGGATTTCCGGGTCGCTGATTTCGAGTCTGGTACTAAATTTTGAAAGTTCAAAATGACGGATCCAATATGATGGACTCCTTTTTGTAATATTGTTGGATTTACTGGAAATTCAACACGTAGGAAGTTTTCGGTGTCGCTTATTATGAATCTAATGTCAGGCTTTCAAAATTCAAAATATCTAAGTTTTTATTAAGAATTGAGCTGATTTCGTTATTTAAGTTATTGTGTTTTAATGATTTTTAAAATAAATGTTTAAGTTATAAATCTACCGTTAATTTCATTAAAAACTCCGGATATATATTATGGATGATTATAATATTTTTCTATTATAATCATCTATCATAAATTTTCAAAAGCTTTCCTGATAAAATTTTAATGGAAAAATCCGACTTACAATTCATAATCAGTGGCAGCAAAAACTTTTGTGTAGGGATTTTAAAACAAATATAATTAATTTAATTTAATTTCTAAAATCTAATACCAAATTTGTAATCAGTGACACCTAAAACCACTGAGTGACGAGATTAAAGCAAATTAGATCAATGGCTAAAAAGTTTGTCACATCGGACTCTGTTTTACTTTTTTTTATCAAAAATGTATTTTGAAGCTAATTTATGGCAAAACCAATCCATGCAGCTGGGAAACTGCGGTTTATTGGATTAGAGGACAGTGTTGTCTACTATATAGAAGTGTTGTGTTGTTGTTGTAGTGTTGTCTACTATATAGAAGGAGCCACTAAAAAAGTAAAAATCTATTTTTTGATCCATAGGTCCCTCTTAAATATAAAGCTGAAATTTGTATTGAATGACAGCACGCACAGTGGAACAAACATAAGAACGCTGATGGCGATGAAGGCGTAGCGGCCTTCGAAAACATCATGTTGTTCCGTTCTGCTAGTGTTTTTCAGAATATTTACAATTATCTTTGGTGTTATATGTTGCTTAAAAAATTTATCACATGCATGTTTCTTGTTTAAAAAATAATTAAGATTGAAAAATATGTTAAAAGTGCTACAAAATCGAAATTTTTCACAGTTTTCTACCATTTATTCATTTTTATATCGATCAAAACAACATATTCGAATTAAGTTTACCCTACTGAAGCTCAGTGTTAACTTTATTGGATTCTGAATTTGTATGATAAAACTACTCCTAGTACACACAGGGGATAATTAAATAGTTAATTAGTATATTTATTTTTTTTATATAATTTTTTGTGTTTTTTTTTGTAATTCTTGATTTAAGTTGTTTTTAAGTTAGTTTTAAGAATATTTTAGAGTAATATTTAAAACTTACTCGATATATGAAAGCTTTGGGAGCAGAAGCATATTAAATCCTATTTCATTTTAATGTATTAATTAATATATGTTTATAACTCTCAATTGTTCTGTAAAGCTTGGTGCTGAATACAATTTTACACAAATTAAGATTTTGAATTCCCAAAACTTATTATGAATAATTTTACTGTAATAAAGAAGGACAGGGAAGAATACTTTCTTTTTCTGGCTTTCTCTCAGCTGATTTTATGATTGTCACACTACTATAAAAGATAAAAATATTGCCAGTACAAAATTATTTAATGTCCTTATCCAAGGCGAATTCAGTATCAGGTGACCTTTTCAGCCCGGCTGATTATCAAAAATCTGCTTGGGCAATTTCTGACAGACAGGTTTTGTAGCACAGCAAAAAGTATGTTGTTTTTCGTGTTGTAAAATTGTTGTAGATAAGAGTACACCTGATACTGAATTAGCCTTGGTCCACATCCATGATTAACTTTTATCGTAATACATGCAAATTAAACTCATTAAATGCTAATACTATTTTAAAACAATCTGTAAAAGTAGAAGAATAGCAATAAAACCTAAATATTGTATTAAGATAAAATATAAGAAAAACTGATGTTAGAGCTCAAAATGAAAAGTCCCCAAAATGGGGAATGAAATCCCTTTTTTTTGGGGGGCAAATCCCCTTGTCTGTCTACACTGATTCCAACACATATAAATTTCGTCGGCATGAAAAATCGTCTCTTGATGATTTAACCAGACTCTTTCATCATTTCCAGTAAATCCGCCAGTATACAGCTTTTGCCGTGTGGTAGTTCTAGAACCCTTTTTGCTCTTAATTCTAATCGATTTCAATCTTTTGCATTATTTCATAAACCAATTATACAGCTTTTCTTCCATATCGTTATACTCCCTTTTTCGAAGAGATCGACGATTTTCCGAACCGGTTGAAACAATTTTTGTTTCCATTTTAAATTTCAATATTCCATATTTATTAGAAACTTTAATTGGCTCAAATAAATTATTCATTAAATTTTTAATTAATTAAATTTGACAACAATTTTGACTCAATTAAATTTTGAATTGATTATAAGCAAAAAATAAAATAAAATAAAAATAATAATTTTTTTTACATTTTAAATATACAAATAAAATCTTTTTACTTTCAAATATTCGTTATAGTGATCACCAAAAACTAAAATACACGTTATATAAGACATTTGATATAAAAAATATTTGCGATATACAGAATAGGTAAGTCCTAATTAACACAATGCAAATCGTGTTGCTAAGCTGATTAGTTTGTTAGGAGAGAAAGAGGGACGATGGGAAAAGAAACGTTTACGTTTCCCTCATCTCTCTCTTCCACAAACTAATCAGTTCAGCAATAAGACTGCCATAGTGTAAATTACGACTAAATGCACAAAACTAATCTTTAAAATTATAATAAGGGATAAGTGGAGCTTTTAAAATAATAATATGTGTTCTGTGAGGTCATCTCTAGGCTCTGAAAAATTTATCAAAATTAAAATTGTTTTGCCATCCGGATGGATACTTCCTTACGATACGCTTTCACGCCCGAACCGCGTAACCGATTTTAAAAATTCTTTCACCAATGGAAAGCCGCATGACCAGCGTCAAATAAAGGGTATTTTTTTATCCGGTTCAGAACCGGTTTGTTATATTTGGTACGGATTTTCGAACCATTAAACCGATTTGAAAATTGTTTCACCAATGAAAAGCTACATTACACACACATGGCCTATTTCTTATACGGTTCTGAACCGGTTTTTTATATTTAATTTTGATTTTTTAACAAAAACTCATTTTTGGGCTGCTTAGCATAATTTTATTTCGGGTTTGATTGTTTAACCAGTTTCAAACCCGGTTTTCATGTATTTTGTGAGGAGAACATGTCGAGAGGACCCGTAGGTGAGAGCTAGGATTATTATAAACTTGAAAGTGAGTTTCTTTGTTTGTTTGCTACTCATTTACGCCCTAGCCGCTAAACTTATTTTCAAAATTCTTTCACCAATGGAAAGCTGCAGTACCAGCGCCAGATATAGGATATTTTTATATGGTTCAGAACCGGTTTTTATATATTTGGTACGGATTCTTTCATAAAAAGCATATATCTGGTCTGGTTAGAGAAATTTTCGTTCTGGATTTGTTTGTTTAACCAGTTTAGATACCGGATTTTATGAATTTTTTAAGCAGATCCACTCGAGCTGCGTCACGGATAAAAGCTAGCTATTTTTATTCAAATATAAGTATTTAATATAAAATTTCTTTTTTTTAATTAAAAAAAACTATAGTACCAGAGGCATATATAAGATATTTTTTTATCCGGTTCAGAACCGGTTTTTTGTATATGGTACGGATCATTAAGGTAATTGTCATTTTGGTTTAGAGGATATCTATTTTTTATTTGGCTTGGAACCGGTTTTTTATATTTGATTTCAATAAATATTTTTATTTCTTTTTTTTTAATTACAAAAAACTTCAGTACCAGAGTCAAATATAGGATATTTTTTTATCCTGTTCGGAACCGGTTTTCGCATATTTTATACAGACTCTTTCCTAAAAAAACACATATCTGGGCTGGTTAGGGTAATTTTCATTTCGGGTTAGATTGTTTACCCATTTTTAAAACCGGTTTTTATGTATTTTTTGAGGAGATCAACTGGTTTTTATTGGAAATTTTTACAATTTAAGTTTAAAATTTGTTAACGCACTAATAATACCAAAATTATTATTTTACTTATTCAGTAAAATATTTTTTTTTATTTTTAAACTTAAAAATATTTAATATTAAATTAATTTTTTTTACTTCAAATACCGTTTTATTTACTGGGTAGTTTTTGACATTAGCATATATATATATATATATATATATACATATGTATGTATGTATGTATGTATGTATGTATGTATGTATGTATGTATGTATGTGTGTTTATAAGTAAATATCATAAATTCTTACCCACGCACTACTTACCTAATAATTGGTTTTAAATCCGCTCGTGTAGTTTTCTTGTAAAAAAGGTTTTTGCTCTACTTAAATTTTATGTAGAGCGTGTACATATATACATAAATACATACATACTTACTTACTTAACACTTAGCTTATAATTTGTTTTAAATCCGCTCGTATGAAAAGAACAATTTTGGAAATTTCCCATAGCCTTTTTACAAAAAGAAGAAAGAAATAACAAAAAAAGTCCACACTGAGAAATTCACCTTACTTAGTTATAGCGCTTAAGTCTGTTTTATTCATAAATTTCTTGAAACAAGGCGACTTAACGTAAAAATTTAAGCCAAATAAGGTTCATTTGTAAATCGGTTTTTAATCCCTCAACGAAGGATTAAGCCATTCTAGAAATGCATTTTTAATCCGGGCAATAACATTTTGTTAAAATTGTAAATGGACGCGAACACAAGAGGACGACTACGTCTACATAATTTAAATACTGACTCTACCTGTGTGCAACACGATAAAAACGCGAGAGGATTCACCAAAAAAAAGTAAAAATAAAAACAAAAAATATTTAAATTATTACCAGACATTTATTTCCACTCACTCTCAGAAAAAAGGATGTGTGTGGTTAAAAAGGCTACGAGTGTGGTAGTATATGTGTGTGTTAGACACACACGAACAGTATTTACCTCTATTTTTTTTCGTTTCTTATTCCGTACAATATTGACTTTTTTCAAATAATCTGTGTGTTTTGAGGAAATCATGTAATTATGATTGTGTGAGCGCGAGTGTGCACTAAAAGAAAAGAGTGTGTCTAAGAGAGAGTTAGCTGGGTGTGTGAGTGTATGTGTTTGTATGGCTGCGTGAATGAGAGTCCTTTTTATAAGTTTAAATACTCGGGTGTTTTTTGTTTACAGCATCAGTTGCATTCTATATTGAATTCGATAAACATCTTTTTCTGGTGAGGCGTCTAACAAAAAAATATACGAAAGAATTAGTAGCAAAACAAAACAAACTTTAGTGCGAAAAAGATTTTTTAAATCTTTTTCATTTTTTTAAATTGAAAAAGATCATTTGAAAAATTTATACACAATATTGTGAACAATAAAATATAAATAAAAGACTACATTGTGTTGGATATTGTTTAAAAGTTACCAAAGCTAACCATTAAATTCCCCCACCCCTTTACACCCACCCACTTCTCTTTTAGCATTCACATGGATTACTTTTACTTATAAAAAATAAACCAACAACTCTGATTGGTTAAAAAAAGAAAGAAAAAAATCTCCATTTTTTAAAAGCAAAAAAAATAATAAAAAAATATTGAAAAAAACCACCCTCGAAGAGGAGGGGTGCAAAAAATAAATATAAAAGCAACATAAAAAACTCAATAAAGAAAAAACACTCATTCAACCCTAAAACAAATCAGTGATTTGAATGAAATTAAATTTAAAGTGCTACAAACTTTTAGAAAATTTAAAACTAAAACTTTTTAGAAAATTTTTTTTCTTCATTTAGCAAAATTTCCCGAAATTTAAAAAAAAAATTTAAAAAAATAATTTAAAAACGCGTAAATTTCAGCGCTTGCGCTTTTTTAGCAGCTTCTCGCTAAAATTCTTACGCTCTTCTTCCCTGTTGTTGTACTGCTGTTTGCTTTTTTGTTATTTTTTTGTCCTTAAAAAATTTAATATTTTTGGGTCATTTTCTTTTTTTTTAACAAACTTTATATTTTTTCATTTCATTTCATTTTAGATCTGCTCTTCTGGTAGTTTTTATGCCAACCCAATTTCCAATAATAAAACAAAAAAATCAAACACAGTTACAACATGCAAAACTGGGATTCCCTGCAGAGCGCCGCTAATTATGTTGAACACAATAATTGGTATAACAATATGTTTGCCGCAAACATCAAAACAGAGCCGGGAACTGTAAGTGAAACGCAACAGCAAACACAACAACAACAACAGCAGCAGCAACAATTTTCCGCCATGGATACAAATATGACTGCCTTGAGTCCTTCGCCCACCACCAGCCACAATAATGCAGGCAGCAGCAATGATCAGCAGCAGCAGCAGCAGCAATTTTTCGATACAGCTGGCATGCACCAGCAACTAATGCAGCAACAACAATACCAACAACAGTTTCAACAGGCCCAACAAGCAGCCGCCCAAAATCAGGTCGCCTCACACATGCCTTTGGGCTTCAATCCTCTTACACCACCAGGTCTACCACAAGCCGTTTTGCCCGCCATCTCACACTTCTACAACCAGTCCACACAGCCCACACAGCGCAACCAACAGCAAACACCCAGTCCCCAGACTCTGCTAGAAAACCCCGAAAAGTCAGCCTTGACTCCGCGCCTCACACCGCCCATGGACATTACACCACCCAAATCTCCCAAGGCATCACATGCTGAGCATCAACAGGACCAGGAGTTAATGTCCAATTGCAGCGAAGATCTCAAGTACATAGTGGACTCGGATGACGACGAAACCATACGCTTGCCCATCTACAATTCCCATGGCAAAATGAAAAACTACAAATGCAAATCGTGCGGCATGGTGGCCATTACCAAACTGGCCTTTTGGGAACATGCCAAGACACACATGAAGCCCGAAAAGATACTGCAGTGTCCCAAGTGCCCCTTCGTCACCGAATTGAAACATCACTTGGAGTATCATATACGCAAACACAAGAACCTGAAGCCCTTCCAGTGCGATAAGTGCTCCTATTCCTGTGTTAACAAGTCCATGCTGAACTCCCACCGCAAATCACATTCCTCGGTGTATCAATACCGCTGTGCTGACTGTGATTATGCCACCAAATATTGTCACTCATTTAAGCTGCATTTACGTAAATACGATCATAAGCCGGGCATGGTGTTGGACGAAGAGGGTCTTCCCAATCCCTCAGTGGTTATTGATGTTTATGGCACGCGACGTGGTCCAAAGAACAAGGGCTCCTCTGGCTGCAGTTTGAAAAAGTCTAACACTGACTTGAAACTATCAAACACTTCGCAATTGTCAGCTGCTCTGCAAGGTTTTCCTATTAATACATCAAACCAAATGTCCGCCTCTCCCAGCAAAAGCACTTCCTCAGTGGCTTCCGAACTGCCAGCTTTAACTTTGAACATGTCCTTGCAGCAGCAGCAGCAACAACAACAACAACAAACTGCTGTTTCGCAAATGTCACCCTCGCCGCAAACTCCAGTCTCCGCTCAAAACAGCAATATACCCAATCTATTGCCTCCTTTGGCTTCTCTGTTGCAACAAAATCATAACATAACCTTCTTCCCCTACTGGAACTTGAACTTGCAAGTGCTGGCTGCTCATCAGCAGGCTGCTGTTCTGGCCCAACTCTCGCCGCGCATGCGAGAACAACTGCAAAAGTATCAACAAGAACAAAATAACAAACAACAGCACATGCGCGATATGGATAACTTGGAAGAGGAAGAGGATGAGGATGAGGAAGAAGAGGTGCAAGAACTCGAACGCAAGTCAGTAGACTCGGCCATGGACTTATCACAGGGCACACCCACCAAAGATGATCAACAGCAAAAAACTCCTCCCGACTCTGCCATTAATCTCAAGTTATCCGAAGAAAATACGGAGACGCCTGTATTCTCCTCTTCTACCGCCAGCAGACGTAAAGGGCGTGTGCTTAAGCTCGATAACGAACAGTCAAAAGCTAATCAATCAATCTCGGATCCTGCCTCACCTCAGGCCGTTAGTGCAACCGAAATGCCCACCTCTTCCTCGCCCATTGCAGCCCCGTTGGCGGCATCCAACAAAATCGATGATCCTTCGTCCGCAGACGAAAGCATGGAAACTGGCCAAAACAACCACAATAATCCCTCAAACACCAGTGCAACATCCACCGCTTCTTCATCGGGCAACAGTTCCAACTCATCAACAGCTGCTATCAGCAGTGTCAACTCCACCGTCCACTCCAGTCCGACGGCCACACCCACCATGTACGAGTGCAAATATTGTGATATATTCTTCAAGGACGCCGTACTCTATACCATTCACATGGGCTACCACAGCTGTGATGACGTCTTCAAATGCAACATGTGCGGCGAAAAGTGTGATGGTCCCGTAGGTCTCTTCGTGCACATGGCCCGCAATGCTCATTCTTAAGAACTCATCTAAAACATCATATTTTTTTTCTTTTAGTTTTTTGTTAATCTTTATAAACGTTGCTTTGAATTGTATATAATATACCATAAAACACCTTAACACCCTTCCCCCCTTTTTTAATCCAACTATTTAAGTAGCTTAGGAAAGGTGTCAAAACCTCGCTCGGTAATGATGCCACCTAATGCGAACTGTTGTCAAGAATTGTAAATATATAAAATAATTTTAGCATCCTAAGTCGTATTTTTATTTTATTATTAGTACATATTATTATTTTTTTAAATTCTTAAGCAAATGGTTCCTTTTCGTAGTCTGCTAAAGCAAAAAGAAAGAATGTAAGTGAATTTGTTTATGTCATCATCATAAATTTATTTTATAGATATTATATGTACAAACTTATTTGTCTCTAAGCTAAAAATTTATGCAAATGTACTATTATTATTATCATTGTAATTTTAAACTAAGCAAAACAAGCAAACCAACCAACCAAACAACCATTTTAAATTTAACAAAAACCCTCAAAGGTTTAAAAATTCTTGTTTTAAATTAATATTCTATTCTATTTAATATTAAGTTCACTTTTAATTTCAAGAAAAAACAAATAATGCAAATTAATTTATCCATGTATGTATGTATTATCTCAAAGCAAAATATTATTTATGAGTATATTTAAAACAATTTTTTAAATATTATGAATACAAACAAGTATTATGGAAACTTAATTCAAAATTATTGAAATTTTAATGTTAATAATCTTCCTGGTAGTCAACGAAAACACTTTGTAGTTGTTAAGAAGAACCAGAAAAGAAATTTATAAGATAAATATGTATGTTTAGGGAGCAAAAGCAGAGAATAAAAAAAATAATAATTATTTTTTATTGAAATTTATTTATTTTTTAATATTTGTTCAATTGCAAGGCATAATATTCATACGAGGTAGACTCCGTTCAATTCGCTTAAGGTACCCATTGACTATGCAATATTTTTGAGCACTGCACTCTAACCAATATATTGCACAATATTTCAAAAAATATTGCGCAATATTTTTCATAACATTGAACCATAACCGCTAAAATAGCTTAAGGAACACATTTTTTGGACTTTGATTTTTTTTGAGGAAAATCTACTATTTACGATGCGCAAATAATCGATTTTGGTCAAAGAATAAAGTACGAAAATTCAGTCGCCTAAGCTTTTTTGGTGGTTATACTACTAGCACGATATATCGTTTCCTTAATATAAAAAGGCCCTAACTCTTTTTTTTTAAGTCAAGATTTTTGCATTTTTTGATATATAAGATGTTTGGTCTGCTATCGAAATATACAAAAAAAAAAAGAAAAAAATAATGATTTAGGGCCTTTCTATATTAAGGTAACGATATGAAGTAAACAAAAGCTACAAACATGTTCATATTTATGTATATACATATATATGTACGTTTAAGAAATTTTAAAATTGATTTTAATTAAGTCATTAATAAAAATAAAAAAAATAATATTTAGTTTTATACCAGGAAATAATTATTGCACAATGTTGCCAACACATTACAAAATATTTCTTATTGCGCAATATACATACATACATCAGAATGCTTTTGATTTTATTCAACATATTGTGCCATATGCTAATATTATATACGAACAGAAAATTTTATTGTACAATATCAATTATTGCACAATAATATTGGAAATGTAGAAAAATTCATACTTGAGATCTCAAAAAAAATTTATTGAGAATTTATGTCGACATTAAAGTTACGAGCGGCAAAAAATAGTCACCTGAACAGTTGAGACCTCCTTGATGTCAGGATATATTTCTATAAAGTATACTCTCCTGAATTCGCTTTGAAAGATTCATGCTTGAGATGTCAAAAAAATGTACTGAAAATGTGTTTTGACATCTGAGGGATATTAAAATTACAAGCGGCGAAAATAGTCAACTATTCATGTAAGGTATACTTGCCTGAATTCGCCTTGAGAAACTTATGCTTTTGATGTCATATATATATATAGATAGATAGATATATTAGAATTACATGCGGCGAAAATAGTCACCCCAGCAGTTGACACCATCTGACATGGATTCGTCTTGATATCAAAGCATTTTCATATAAGATAGACTCATCTCAATTCGCTTTGAAAGAATCATACCTTTGATGTCAAAAAATTTACCGAACAATGTGTATTGATATGTAAAGAATACTCAAATTACAAACGGAAAAAGTAGTCACCTAAGCATTTGAGATCACCTGACATGAATTCGCCTTGATATCAAAGCATATTCATATAAGGTATTCTTGCCTTAATTCGCTTTGAAAAATTTATGATTTTGATGTCAAAAAATTTACTGAAAAATTTGTACTGATACCTAAAGAATAATCCAATTACAAGCAGCGAAAGTGACCTTAACAGTTGCAACCACACAATATGAATTCGCCCCTTTTGATCTGAAAGCTTTGTAAATAATTTATTTTAAGGTTTTTTCTTTTTCTAGTTTAAAATTAAGGCAAATTCATATAATACATACTCAGCTCAATCCGCTTTGAAAAACCTCTTTGATGCTAAAAAAATATATTGAAAAATATGTGTTAACATTTCACGTATATTCATATTACAACTGGAGCAGTTAATCACCTGAGCAGTTGACACCACCTGACATGGATTCGCCTTGATATCAAGGCATTGTCATATGACATAAACTCGCCTTAATTCGCTTTAAAAAATTTGTACTTTTGATGTCAAAAAAATGCACCGAAAAATGTGTATTGACACCTAACAGATATTCAAATTTCAAGCGGCGAAAATAGTCATCTCAGCTGTGGAGAGCACCCAATCTGGATTATTCTTGCATTATAACCCTTTTACGTTGACAGCTGTATAAGTAACTTATTTTGAATTTGTTTTTATCTTTCCCGTTTAAAATCAAGGCAAATTCATATAAGGTCTAATACTCAGCTCAATTCGCTTTGAAAAATTTATACTTTTGATGTAAAAAAAGTATGCAGCGATCTCTATTGCCAGAAGCTGAATCTATTTAACCATCAGTTCAAACTAATACTGAATGTTTTTGGTGGATGTATGACTATATTTGGCTTATTTGAAAAGTATAAATTTTTTCTGTTTAGTAAACATTTGTCAATGCACAATCTAAAACCTTGAAAGCCCTCTCCAAAATAATCTGGCACAAGCTTTCAATCTGCAGCGTCTCGAGGATATTGGTTACTTCCATTGGCTCAAAACAATAGCAATAACTCTTGCACTTGTTGCCTTCAAAAATAAACGGTCCGCAGGGCAATTACCTAATCAAAAACTGAACGAAGTACAGCCCAGCATATCAGGTATTGAAAAAACAGCTCTTCGTCCAATTGGTGATGTCCAGTTCGATGGTGTCGATCATTTTACTATTTTGGTCGATAGAAAAGCCCATAAATGGTGCAAATATTGCAAAAAATCTGACACCCACATCCTTGATTCCAAATAAAATTTATTTCTGGGAAAATCACAATTAAAAATTATATGACTTCCCAGCTAAAAAAATTATATATGGTCCATATATTTTTAATATATGAATGTATATAACTATATATGAATATGTATGAATTCATGTATGGAAATATATGAGATTATACATGGCAAAACTATTATATATGAACTAATATATGGACTGATATATGAAATGTATTATAACATATGAGCTCATATATGAAAATTTAATTATGAAGCTCTTCATATGTGGATCCATATATAAATATAAGATTTTATATGTGGAGCCATATAAGAATGTATACATACATGATATCTCACATAAGATCGTTTTTGCAATCAAAAAAGCTTGGAATTTGATCACTGCTGAATTGGAAATCCATTAAAAAATACATACGGTGTGCAAAGTTTATATGCGTACCCTCAACGTTTAAAAAAGAAAAACTTTTTGTTACAAAAAACCATTCTTGTATGATTTTATACATTGTGGCCCCATTTAATATATCAAATAATCAAAAGGATAATCCACCCAGCTAAAAAAATTATATATGGTCCATATATTTTTAATATATGAATGTATATAACTATATATGAATATGTATGAATTCATGTATGGAAATGTATGGGATTATACATGGCAAAAATATTATATATGAACTAATATATGGACTAATATATGAAATTTATTATAATATATGAGCTCATATATGAAAATTTAATTATGAAGCTCTTCATATGTGGATCCATATATAAATATAAGATTTTATATATGGAGCAATATAAGAATGTATACATACATGATATCTAACATGAGATCGTTTTTGCAATCAAAAAAGCTTGGAATTTTATCACTGTTGAATTGGAAATCCATTAGAAAATACATACGGTATGCAAAGTTTAAATGTTATGTACGAATATGATTTATGTGTTTTTAAAATAATTGATTCACCTTTTGATGGATGAAATGACTTTTATTCGTTTTGAATTATTTGTCCAAACAAATGTTTCATTAAATACAACCTCTCTCTCAAGTCTAAAAAAAATTTAATTTTAATAATTTAATTTATTGCACAGCAGTGCCTTTTGTGAATCAAGAGTGTATGAATATGAATTTTGCACATACATGTATGGAAATGTATGAATATATATAATCATATATGCCCATATACCCTCATTTTTCGGATCCGAACCATATATGGGATATCATATATGCTCCATACATATTTTTTTAGCTGGGCAGTCATTAATTTTATAGGAAATAACAAAATTCTCTAGATAGGAAATAAAGTTCATATTACTGTATTGAAAACTATTGTTAGACGGATTATTTTTTCTTTTATAATTAATTGCATTAGTTTTTAATCTGATTTCTTAAGCTAAATGTTATGTACGAATATGATTTATGTGTTTTTTTAAATAATTGATTCACCGTTTGATGAATGAAATGACTTTTAGTTCGTTTTGAATTATTTGTCCAAACAAATGTTTCATTAAATACAACCTCTCTCTCAAGTCTAAAAAAAAATTAATTTTCATAATTTAATTTATTGCACAGCATTGAGCTTTTCTGAATCAAGAGTGTTTGAATATGAATTTTGCATACTGTGGAGGGAATTTACACATACATACATGTATGAAAATGTATGAATATATATAATCATATATGCCCATATACCCTCATTTTTCGGATCCGAACCATATATGGGATGTCATATATGCTCCATACATATTTTTTTAGCTGGGTTACTTTAATTTTTAATCTCAATAAATAACACTTTTTTTCATTACATGCAATCGGCAAGACCGTCTACAGACGGTCTTCACTATTCTTTACCTTGCGTTCGCTCCTAATGTTTTTGCACATTTAAATTAAAACTATCGGTTCTTTTCACTATATCCACTTTAAAAAAAATTATTGGCTTCGTCCGATAGTTTTTACTATCTGGCCGATTAGAGGGTTAATGCATTAATTCTTGCACACTAGAATTTTGTACATTTCTTATATTTTACGAATGAATTTTGTAAGAGAAAAAAATACAGACAAATTGAAATCAGTTTCGTAAAATATGGGAAAGACTTTGCATACATGTATGTATAATATTTTTTAAGTGTGCGAAATTATCCGGTGTTTGATATGAATTTCAAGCCTTGATATTTTGTGTATGGAACTATTTTTGTATAACGTTTCAGCCTTTTATAAAATGCGCCTTTAAGTGAACGAACTTATTTGAACCCTTAAGAGTTAAAAAAAATCCTTGTTCGAGGAAGAGTTAAAGCGTTCGTATATTTCACAAAAATTTCTATCGCAGGATCTTATATTAAAATCTCGAATACATTCTATAACTAAAACTCAAGCTTAAATTAGTGTGGAATTAACCCTTAAAAATCATTTTATGTTTTTAATAATTTCTGTTGTTGAAGTTTAGTTCCGAGTTTTGGTGTATTCGAATATTTATAATAGAGGGTTTTGTAAAATATTTTAATCCATGATATTCCCTAGTCCATTTTCGAAAGAGACATAAGAGAACCGCGTCATAGGGTTAAATGTTCGTAAAATGTTTTATAAAAACCCAGCTAAAAAAATTATATATGGTCCATATATTTTTAATATATGAATGTATATAACTATATATGAATATGTATGATTTCATGTATGGAAATATATGGAATTATACATGGCAAAACTATTATATATGAACTAATATATGGACTAATATATGAAATGTATTATAATATATGAACTCATATATGAAAATTTAATTATAAATCTCTTTATATGTGGATCCATATATAAATATAAGATTTTATATATGGAGCCATATAAGAATGTATGCATACATGATATCTCACATAAGATCGTTTATGCAATCAAAAAAGCTTGGAATTCTATCACTGCTGAATTGGAAATCCATTAGAAAATACATACGGTATGCAAAGTTTATATGCGTACCCTCAACGTTTAAAAAAGAAAAATTTTTAATCTGATTTCTTAAGCTAAATGTCTGTTTTTTAAATAATTGATTCACCTTATGATGAATGAAATGACTTTTAGTTCGTTTTGAATTATTTGTCCAAACAAATGTTTCTTTAAATACAACATCTCTCTCAAGTCTAAAAAAAATTAATTTTAGTATTTTAATTTATATCACAGCAGTACGCTTTTCTGAATCAAGAGTGTATGAGTATGAATTTTGCATACTGTGGAGGAAATTTATACATACATGCATGAAAATGTATGAATATATATAATCATATATGCCCATATACCCTCATTTTTCGGATCCGAACCATATATGGGATATCATATATGCTCCATACATATTTTTTTAGCTGGGAATGCTAAATAATTTTTTATAGCCAATTCAGACTGACAGTAGTTTCAAGATAAAATCACGAATGAAATCAAAAGTGTTCATTCTAGTACCTTAATTACATTTTAGTACATTTCTCAAATATCTGAATCATTGAGGCACATCGAGCCAGAACCGCCAAAGAATCTCAACCGACGAAAATCTATTATTTATTTACAATAGCAAATAATCGATTTTGGCAAAAAAAAATTTCTTCGCACATTATGGCGCTGAAGCTTTTTTGGCGGTTATGGCACGCTATATTACAGTATGTACTTTTCAGTTGAATAAAGGCTTTTTTACACTTGTATACATTATTAAACATTTTGAAACGAAAACTTTCGCATGGCTCTGTCTACCAGTATTTTATTATTATGGAAAAAGTTTGATCATGCTTTACAGTATTTACTAGTTGTCACTCTAAGGGCCAATTTCAACAAGTCTATTAAAATATCAATTCATATTTAAATATCGATTTTCATTAATTTTTATATGGAAAAATTACTTTTAAATATCAATTGATATATAAATAAGTTGGTGAAATAGGCCCTGAGGGACCCTTCTGTAATTCGAAACAAAAGAAAAAAATTTCGAATTTGCATGTAAATAACATACACATTTGCATCACAGAGCAGGGCCCCTGGAGATGATCAAATAAACTGATCAATCACATAGTGGTGTGCGTGCAATCGTGTTTTTTTTCGGTCAAATTTACGCTTTGTTGGCAACGGTTGGTGAAAATCAAAAAGTTTTAATTTTTTATTTGGCAATGGTTATTTGATCGTTTCCAGCTTTGCTTTAAAGAAAACCTCAGTTTCCTTGCGATTCTTGTTAATGTTAATTAAATAATTAATTAAATTAGTTAAATGATAATTGACGTGTTTATTTGTAAGCCTATATCATACGACACTCACACATATAAACTGATTGACGGGTTTATTTGATGGTCTGTAGGGCACTCTTCAGTGTAAAGTTTTAAAAGGAAAGAGAAAAACAAAGACTTAGACCACATTATACAACCATAAGCAACATTATCATTCCTCCCTTTCAAACTACGCTGCACAATAAGCAATTAATAGTTTAATTTTACTAGCATGAATTTTAATCTAAAATAATTTTTTAATTGCTCTTAAGTCATCTCTCGTATTCAATTTCATTAAAAATGCAAGTTGAACAGCTGATGTTAATAAGCAATCTCTGTCAAAGTAGTTAGATATGGGTGCTGATGAAGTGTGTGGCGGCATAGAAAAATTTCGACATTCTTCCCTCTAAACCCCCGCCGACCCAACGCTAAAAAAATTTAGTTTAATTTTTATTCTCTTTAGAAAATCTTATTACTTAATAAAAATATTTCCTGCTATAAGAATTTAAAATGAACTTTAGCCCCGATATAGAAATTATTCACATTAAAATGAGCAACTAAATTTTTTTTAACCCCGACTAAAAAAGGGCGTTATAAGTTTTTAGTGTGTGTCACGTGTATATCTCTGTGTCAACGTACAGATCAAACGGCTGGACCGATTTTGATTTAGCTTTCTTCTGTTTGAAAGAAAATCGGTCCAGCCGCTTAAAAGATATCAAATCTTTTCTAGATATATTCGGCGGTTTTTAAGATCTTTAATTTTTTTATTATTCATAATTTAAAAAACATACATATATTTTTTTATTTAAATATTTTCATTTAACAATTAATAAAAAAACTGTATTTGAAATGCTTATTTCTGAATTGAAAAAAAGTAATTTTAAAAAAGTCTTTTATTTAAAGTCATTTGAAAAATATTTAAAACTCGACAATATTAATTCATTTTTCGAACAAAAAAATTAAAGTACAAAATTTAATTATATTGAAAACAAAACACAATTTATATACAAAACAAAATTAATAATACGAGTATGAATGAAAACTTTTTGAGTATCAAAAAATCAAAAATTTCGATAAAATATTTTAGACACAAATTTAGCAATTTTATTTTTAAGTCTGGAATTATTAGAGTTCATAAGATATTTAAGTAGTTTTTTTTCGAGAATTATTAAAAGAGAAAAGCTATCAATTAAATAAGTTTAAGTTTTAGATGTTTTATAAAAAAACAAAAAACAAAATATATATTAATATTAAGAAACATTATTTAAATAAAGAAAAAAAAACTTACTTGAGAAAGATTTTAAACAAAAGGACAATGAGTTGTTATTACTTCAAAAAAAACATGTAGAACGAAAAGGGTATTCAAAACAGCTGTTAGCTCTTGGGATCAGTGCTGTCAGATACTTTCGATATAATCAATTGACGGATGGAAAGTTTTTATTTTTTTTACTGTTAAACTCATTCTTATTTAAAGAAAACATACAACTAGACATATTTTGAGCGTCGTTTCGGACTTAAAATCCCTATTTTAACGCATGTAAATACACACAAGCCAACCAAACAAATTGAAACACGCACTGCAGACGTGAGCGATTGAAAGCTACTGAATATCCTGTGAGTTTCTGAATGTTAAATATACATTGGGCAACACCTCATGCAGACAGTTTTTTGCAAGGAAAACGTAACACCGTGGTATTCCAGCAGTGATTAATTTAACAGTGTGTGCCTAATATTTCTTAACATCAGTGTTGAGTAGACAAAGTGTTCGGATTTGATTTAAATTAGCTCTCCACTAATTTAAAAAAATACAAAAAATAAAAAACTTTGAATAGCTGTCAAATAATTCGAAAACTTTAAGCTTCGTTTTTTATATTTTTTCTTTTGCTTTTGTAATTCACAGCCATAACAATTTCTATGCGACACAAAAAAAAACACAATAAAAACAAAATAAAATATATCAGGGGCCGGATTTCGCAACGATGAATTTTAAAGTGTTCAACAATTTTAGTGTTGACAATTCACCGCACTTTTTCCAAATGAAAATATTTTCGATCTAATGCGAAACAATTCATTATCACCGTTGTGGACGCACATATCAAAAGTGCTAATGTAATATACAGACAATTACATAATAGAGCTTGAAATTTGCAAAGGTAGTATTTTTATATGCAGACTACACCAATTAACATTGAAATTTAAAAAAAAAGTTATACTAAAGGATATTCTATGAGTTAAAGCAATTTGGACAAATTGCTATATCTTGTAAACTGTAAGAGGCAACCTCTTAAAATGATCAAAAAGGCTTAAACTAAAAAACCCAAAATTAACAAAATAACGAAAAGAAAAATCGCTAAAATGAAAACAGTGCTTAAATGAAATATATCACAAAAAATTAAATAAATCACTCAAATGCAAACAAAATCATCATCAGTAAAAATATCCCCAAAAAAATAAAAAATCCCCAAAAAACTTAGAAACCAAAAAAAAAATAGCTGAAATGAAAAAACACCAAAACTAAGAAATCGCTAAAACCAAAGGTATGTATTGTGAAAAAATAAAGGCAGATATGCAAAAACTGAAGAAAATCTCCAAAATAAACCGAAAAACTTGTAAACGGAAAAAACGATTAGACTTAAAAAACAGTCAATATGTACTCAAAAATCGCCAAATATCAAAAAAATCGGCAAAAGGAAAAAACGGTAAAACTAAATAAACCGTTAGTACGAAGAAATTATCAAAAACCGAGCAAAAACGCCAATAGAAAGTCACCAAAAAAAAAACAAGCGCCAAAATTAAAAAAAATTTTAGAACTAAAAGTATGTGTGCCCAGCTAAAAAAATTATATATGGTCCATATATTTTTAATATATGAATGTATATAACTATATATGAGTATGTATGAATTCATGTATCGAAATATATGGGATCATACATGGCAAAACTATTATATATGAACTAATATATGCACTTATATTGGGTGTTTTTTATTGAGGTATAGAACTTTAAGTTGGCATCACTTTTTTAACTGGCGGCCATTTTGTCAGCTGTCAAGTGATTAATATTTAGTTTGGTTTGCCATTTCATCATGAACAGGTTGACAAAAGAACAACGCTTGCAAATCGTGCAAATTTATTTCGAAAATAATGGTTCAGTTCGCGAAGTTTACCGCAAGCTCCGTCCATTTTATGGTCGACATAATCGTCCATCAGAGCAATTAATTCGGTTAACCATGGATCGTTTTCGCACTACGTTTACTCTATGTGATAATACGCATCCGCAGAGACATCGAACAGTGCGCACCGAAGAAACAATTGCCGCTGTAGAGCAAAGTGTTGAAGAGGACCCGAATGAATCGATTCGCCACCGGAGACCGGTATAGAGCCATGATAACCGACTATTTTGTTCCCGAATTGGATGGCATGAATGTGGATGAGTTGTGGTTCCAACAAGACGGCGCTACATGCCACACAGCGCACGTCACAATCGATTTATTGAAGGAAACATTCGATGAGCGCATAATTTCGCGGAATGGACCTGTCAATTGGCCACCAAGATCGTGTGATTTGACACCATTGGATTATTTTCTTTGGGGATATGTGAAGTCGCTCGTCTACGCTAACAAACCAGAAACGTTAGGGGACTTGGAAGCCAACATTCGTGGCGTTATTGCCAACATACGGCCTCATATGCTCGAAAAAGTGGTTGAAAATTGGACCTGTAGAATTGGCTTTATTCGAGCTAGCCGCGGCGGCCACATGCCCGAAATCATATTTAAACATTAATGGCATTAAATTATCCTTCTAATAAAGCCAAATTGATGGACATTAAAACGATTTTCTTGTGTTTTATTTCAATTCGAAGTTCTATACCTCTAAAAAAAACACCCTGTATATGAAATGTGTTATAACATATGAGCTCATATATGAAAATTTAATTATTAAGCTCTTCATATGTGGATCCATATATAAATATAAGATTTTATATATGGAGCCATATATAAGAATGTATGCATGCATGATATCTCACATAAGATCGTTTTTGCAATACGAAATACGATGAATCAAAACAATTCACGTATTCCATTTGCAAGAAAGTTTCGTATATAGCGCAGAGATCTACATCAACTGACACCACACACAGTGGACCAACACAGAAGAACGCTGATGATGACGGTTTAGTGGCCTTTGAAAACTGCTGGCTGCTCCGTTCAACTATATGTTGTCAGAATATTTACAACTAACTGTGATGTTATTTGTTCATTAATAAAATTATCACATGTAATTTGGCTTAAAAAAGCGATACGAACTGTAGCCCGTTCATAAATTAATTTTTCTTTTATAATTAATTGCATTAGTTTCTAATCTGATTTCTTAAGCAAATGTTATGTACGAATATGATTTATGTGCTTTTTTAAATAATTGATTCACCTTCTGATAAATGAAATGACTTTTATTCGTTTTGAATTATTTGTCCAAATAAATGTTTCATTAAATACAACCTCTCTCGCAAGTCTAAAAAAATTATATTTTAGTAATTTAATTTATTTCACAGCAGTGCGCTTTTGTGAATCAAGAGTGTATGAATATGAATTTTGCATACTGTGGAGGGAATTTACACAAACATGTATGGAAATGTATGAATATATATAATCATATATGCCCATATACCCTCATTTTTCGGATCCGAACCATATATGGGATATCATATATGCTCCATACATATTTTTTTAGCTGGATTACGAAAAATTTATAAAAACGCCAAAAACGGGGAAAAATTGTAAAAACAAAAAAAGCGTTTGACCTAAGAAATCGCTTAAACTAAAAATAAATATGTGCTATGTATTGTGAAGAAACAAAAACGATCGCCAAAATCTGAAGAAAAAAAACTTCAAATATGGAAACACAAGTTTAAACTAATAAAGAGTCAATGCTAAAAAAACATTCAGAAACCTAAAAAATCATCGGAACGAAAAAAAAACGCTAAAATTAAAAATCGTAAAAACCCGCTAAAATAACCAAAAGGAAAAAACGCTGAAACAAAATAAAACGTCAATACTCAGAAATCGTCAAAAGCTGAACAAAAACGCCAAAAAGAGAAAAAAAAACGCTAAAACTTAACAATATGTTTTGTAAAAAACAATCAAAAAATCGCCAAAAACTGAAAAAAATCGTCAAACCGCAAAAGAACGCTTAAAATAAAAAAGAGTCAGTGCTAAAAAAATTTGAAAAACCGAAAAAAATCACCAAAACGAAAAAACTCTAGAACTAAAGAAAGCGTCAGTTTTAAGCAATACGAAAAATCCGAACAAAAACGCCAAAAAGAAAACAAATCGCCAAAACCAAACAAGCTCCAAAACTAAAAAATTGCCAAAACTAAAAATATGTATTGTGAAAAAATCGCCGAAACCCGGAAAAATCGCAAAAATAAAAAATAGCTAAAACTTATAATATGTATTGTAAAACAAAAAAAAATCGTCAAAAGGAAAAGAACTCTCAATCTAAAAAAGAGTCAATGTTAAAAAACCGCCAAATCCCGAAAAATTGTCAAATTGAAAAAGCGCTAAAACTAATGAAATCGCTAAAAGTAAAAATATGATTTGTGAAAAATATCACCAAAACGAAAAATAAACGTCAAAACTAAAAAGTTCGTATAGTATTCCACATGTAGTGTCTGTACGGAAAGAACTCTTCGTCAGCGAGACAAAGGACCAATTTACTCATTTTATTTATTCTTCTCAGTTATTAGAAGCTTTTTATTGTAAAAAAAATTAATTTTATTGATTAAAAATTAATATACTTATGGCATTTTCATTTCTGAAAAAAATGTGACACTTATTACACTTTTCAATGAAAAATCTCAATAAAATGACTTTCTGAAAAATATATTTTATTAGAAATTATTTGCTTAATTCACAACAATCTTTATCGTGTATTTCTGTATCAAATACACTTTTTGTTTTTTAATTGTGAACACTCTCTTTGTAGTGTATTAATGTATTTTGTATTTTTAATGAAAAAAGAAGAACAAGCTACATACAAATTCTCTCAGAGAGCCTCTCTTTGAATACAACATCTTAAAAACATATGAAATAAAAGTGTTATAGTGTATTTCATTTTTATATGAAAATTTCATACCACAAATGTTACACTTTTGTATTTAATATGATAATACAATCGATACAGAGATACAAGAGGTTTTGTGAATTAAGCCATTGTATCCTCCCTTGCAAACTTAAATTTTTTCTTTAAACGAACGCTAAATTGTATTTTTTTTAATAAAAATTTTAAAAAATTTTACACTTTTTCCACAAAAAGAAAACGCCATTAAACTCTTTCCAGCGACAACCGAGAAAGTGTTTTTTAGCCCCAGTAGTTGTTAACTTAGCATGAGTTTGCTTCACACTTTATTTTTCCCAAGTAATTTCCTACAAATTGAAACGTTTGCCATTTAGTATACACAAATGTAAGCATTCTTGTATTTTTAACGCCATTTATTATTTATTTGTATTGTAATTTTACAAATCAAATACATAAATCAATTTTACTCACTTCCGTTTCTTATTGTTTGCAGAAAGTATAATAATAAAAAATACATTACAAAATCACATAAAAAATGCCAATCAGGGTGGCCGTTGTTAATCAGACAATGAAAGTATTCATAAGAAAATTATATTAATTAGAATAAGAAACATAAAAATGAAGTGAAAAGGTGCAAAAAGCAAATATCAATTGGTAACAAGTACAGATGATTTTTTTTATATATTTTTTGTATACAATAGAGAGTGCTACAAATTTTTAAGAAAGTCTTAATGCTCTTTTGGTTGAAAGAAAAAAATTGCAAAAAAGCCATATTTTACACCTTTTTGCAATTATTCTTACTGTGTTGAATGTATTAAAAACAGAATTTTCTATTGGATTTAACGTGTGCCTGTCTGTGCACCCGTGCTGCACCGTATCTGTTGTATTTGTGTAAGAGTATGTGTCTTTTATTTAAGAACAAAAAAACTGACCAATTTTTATTAAAATTTCAAAAGAAACCAAAAGTATTTTTTATCTTTTCACTAAATATGGACAATCCACAAGTTGAGATAAATGAAAAATAACAACAACTGCAAACAATAGAATTTTCTTTTTATTTCTTGTTATTCCAAACATTAGGGGTTTGCTTATAATAAGCAGTAGAAAAAAGAAATCAAGTGATAAACATCTTGTTGATGGCCAAACGTCTGCCAAATGTCTATGAATGACAGAGAGTATTAAATGTTAAAAACAAAACTCTGTTTAAGTTGAGGCAGATCTTAAATGTTGGATCAGCCACTCTGTCTCACTTTCCTCGACCTTTTTGTTCTAAGCGACTTGATCTTTGGTTGGCTCGCATGCCAAACGATAAATTTCAATAAAATTAAAAGAAAAGAGAAAATAGTTTAATTTAATTTTGTGTTTGTGTTCCAGAACAGCAAACAGACTACCACACTTTTGTTTTTAATGTCAGATAAAAATATTAAGAAAATAATAGATAGATAAGCATGTTTGCAAATTAGCTAAAAAAAGGAAATTGATTTGTAAAAAAAACAATATTTTGTGTCAGAATATACGAACTCCTGTACCGAGCTTGATATTATGGGAGCATAGTAGAACAAGTCTCTTCATATACATAAATATAGACACAGACAAATTTTTTATTAAAATCTAGGAAAACAAGGTTATTTTAAAATTGTTTGGCAATTTTTTTATTTCATTTTTTCATACAGACTACACCAATTAAAAAAAATCAGAACTAAAGGGTTTTTTTATCAAATAGACTTTACATGAAAAATATCACCAAAAAAATAAAATAAATCGCTCAAATACAATTAAAAATCATGTTAATTCAACATGATTTAAATTAATCTTCGCAGAAAATTTTTTACATTTGAAATAAATTTATTTCATGTTGATTTAACATTACAGTACTGTTAAGTTAAAATGAAAAATTATGTTAAATCGAAGTTATTTAAAGTTGAAACAACGCGAATTTGATACTGAAATAACATAAATCACCAAACATGTTAAATCACATTTATCTCAGTTAGGCAAATGTTCTTAATAACAATATTTTACAACAGCCTTGTTTATAAAAATTATTAAGGCTTTATAAAGGGTTTTTAAAAAAAATTTCATTTACAGTTTTCTTTTTAAGCCTTCATAAAATTTAAAAGGAATTTGAAATGTATTTTAATTCAAATTTTTCATACAAAATTTTCCTAAAATGGATTTTAAATTTATTTAATTTAATTTTTTTTGGAATATGTGAATATGGAATAATTTTTATAAATAAGGATGTAAATATTTTTTTTTTCATTTTTAAATTTTTTATTATAATTAAACTTGTTGCAGTCTATTTCCCGATACAGACTTCGATTAAAACTGGCAGGCATATGATGCCATAACGGATGCAAAATGTCAACAAAAGTCTTTAAATTTTTTTAAAATGATTTATGATATTGTTTGAAATCTTTGCACAAAACAAACAAAAAACACAAAACACAATTAAAAATGCTCAATCATTAACTAATGATATTGGACAATTTGCAGCCAGAAAAAGTGTCTTTAAAAAAATTTAACAAAAAAATTCTAAAGTGCGGGCAACCAGCAAAACAAATTTTCTTCCAACAGAAAAGAAAACTTATGGCAGGCTGTGTCCCTCGGTTTTATTAAATAAAAATTAAAGAAAAATATGTACGTATGTACATTTTCTTACCACTATTAATAAATTTTTGAAAGCAACTCCCTGGCCTTAGTAAGTAAGCATTTATGTATTTAATAAAGAAATCTATACGAATATTGTTATAAATTTATAAAATTCTCATAAGGATCGGCTTGGTAGGCAGAGCAAGCATACTTATTATGATCGATTGCTGCAGGAGAGTAACAAGATGTTTTATATGTATGTATGTATGTGTGCATGACGTGTGGTTGCCACCAGACAATGGCAACAATTTATAAAACAAAAATGATGACTGGGTATAAACGTTGACGCCTTGTTCATGGAAGAATGCGCCAAAAAAACATTCATATTGTATGTACAAATAAAAAAATTATATATTAAAACATGTTAGAGCAGAGTTTTCCTTAAGTAATTCATAAAAATTTTCTGCTTTCCTAACAATGACTATTCAAATTGTATGTAATACACACATACTTATGTACATGTTTGTTTCTTTAAATTTTCATTTTTCAAATTTATGGTGATTTTAATAAGAATTTATTTGTGTATTATCCTGTGTCTGGCACACTTTTGTTTTGGCTGTTAACGAGCAGAATAAAGGAAATTATTTTTCTTTAAATGTAGGAGTTCCGTTTAGCATCTTGGTGCCTTAATTTATGTCTATAAATTTGGTGACAGTTGTTTACGCGCATTGTGGGGACGTTTTATAAATGAAGGATAAGTATTGAATTTATTGTAAAAAAAACAGATTAAAAATTTGAACTTTAAGCTAAATTTCTCTAAAGTAATAATAAAAGCAAAATATTCGGATTAGAGAATGAGAAAAGTCCTTCCATAAATAACGCAGCACAAACGACTTTAAGTAAAATGTATACCCTGCATAAGCTATTTTCATACGTTGATACTCCGATAAATACTCAGAGTATTTATTCGGCTACACATGAGTATAAATAGGAGTATTTTATTTACAAGCATTGGTGCCGGCAAAAAAGTGATTTAGTTAAATGCTAAAATCAATGCATAAAATATAAGCGATTTGAAAACTCTGCATTTTTCAGAACATACATAAGCAAATACAACAAATGAAAAAATTACTAAAAGAAATGTATACCCTGCCTCAGCACTTTTCATACGTTGATACTACGATAAATACTCAGAGTATTTATTGCACTACACTTGAGTATATATAATAGGTGTATATACAGGAGTATTTTATGTTCAAGCATTAGTGCTGACAGGAAAGTGAATTAGTAAAATGCTAAAATAAATAAGTAAAATGTAAGCGAATTGAAAACTCTGAATTTTTCAGAACATAACCAAGCGAATACAATACAATACAATACAACTTAAGAAATTACTAAAAAAATAATCTAATTTTTCGACCTTTTTAATTTTTTACTTAAACTATATTTTCAATGCATTAGGGGCTGTCCATATATTACCTAACGCTGTTTTGAAATTTTGTATTAAAGTCATTTGTTAGACTAGCAAAGTGCGTAGACAAAAATTAAATAAGCTTACTCACGAATGCACTCCAAATATTGGCAAAAATATTTTTTAAATTTCTCCAAAAAATATGGTTTTATGGAGAGTTTATTCCTAAACTGTACGTATTAATAGTGATGCGTATTCGAATTCCCAAATATTCGGCCATTTCTAGATATGTAATCATATTCGTTTAAATCCACAACGAAATTTAAATGAATGGCACACAAATATTATTTTCTAATAATTAAAAAAAAAGAAATTTATGACTGAGCAATATCTGAAACACCAAGATGAGAATTGGCATTAGCTTCACGGGAGCTTTCACTAGTGTCTATAAGTGAAGTCGTCGTGTATTTCAAAGATCTTGAAGATACTCTGTTAAGATATCTTCAAATAAATCTAAAATGTGCGTGAAACTAAAAAAAAATTATATCCTGGATCAATAAAGGCTGCCGTGGTGAAAAATATTTCATTATCTAAAAGACAACATTTTTTAACCAGTGCACTCAGCGGGAGGGCTTTAAGCATACACATTTGTTGGGATATTTTGGGATATCAAATGACTCAAAATTATGTCCATTACGAAAGATATGTAAAATTTCTTTTCTTAATTTTTATCCTTTCTGCAACATTAAATCTTCAATAGATAGTATTTGCTCATTTCAAAAAATATTCCTTAAAAATACCTTAAAATTAGAGGTGCAGACAATCTAGTTCCTAGATACTATTGTTTTCTAAATATGTTTTCTTGTTCGGTTGTATAAAAAATTAAAATAATATCCTTATGAAAATAAATCTATGTATGCAAGTTTCCATTAACACATCTCTCAGACTTAAACATTGTTGCCTCAAGTTGACCAACAAAAATTTTAAAACTTGATAATTGGATATTGTCATGTACATATATGGAAGAATATATGTTTTGAAAGGACACTTTTTTCCATGAGAATTGCAAGATATGTTTTCTTAAACTTCTGCAAATACCATTTCCTTTTATGTATTTGATGGATTTAAGTTTTATATACATATGTAAATATATGTATTAAAAATATTTAAAAATGTAAATGTATAAAGATGAGGAATTGAGAACCATGTAACTAACCAGTTTGACTACACTTTATTTAATTTATTATAACAATTTTGTATCATTTTCCAATGTTATTTAACAACCATTAAATTTTTTGATAGTTTTCATAAACTTTAATGCAAGTGGACAGGAGTATGAAGTTATTTTCAATAAAAAAATTTTTCATTGTAAATGTCTATAAATTTCACATGCAATAGATATGCGTATTGCCGAATATCATTTTAAATATTTTTATTCGCGGATATCGTTTTAAATATTCGAATTCACGATTATCAAAAATTGACATTCGGGACATGTATGTATTAGTGATGTAACGAATGTCAATTTTTGATATTAGCGAAAACGAATACGAATACGAATATTTGAAACGATATTCGCGAATACGAATACGAATATTATATGCAATATGAAATATTAAAAAAATTTTATGAAAAAGGACTTCACAGTCTTGTTGGCGCACTTTAAAGTTAATAAAAAGTACCCAAAATTTTATTGATCGTCATTGAATAATATATGAAAATGATTCAAATCACAAATTTCTATAAAAAAAATTAATGTATTTGTACAAACTAAAATACATTCGTATTCGCTTGGAAATGGCCGAATATTCGACAATTTGAATACGAATATTCGTGCATCACTAGTATTTATATACCCAGGCAGAAAAAGACAATCAGCACGACGTTACTACGATTGTCTGCGGGTACAACTAACATCAGTACAACAATCATTTACAAAAATTTTAATGTACTCATAACATTAAAATTATAACGCCGAATGACCGTCCTCCGACTATTGTTTTCAATGTTGTCACAATACTTGAAATACAACTTTATACAATTTTTGTACTTAGGGTGTTGAAGCGGTATAGAATTATTGTAAGCGGGGTATTGGGAAACCAACGTCGGATTTTTGTAAATACAGTGTTGTAGTTGTAGTGTATCATTACTAAGGACGCGGTATTTGTAAACGTTAAGTCATATTTTTGTGTTTACAGTACTGTGGTGGTACAAAAATTTTGGAAGAGTCGTAATTTTGTATTTACAGTGTTGTGGTGGTACATATTTTTTGGGCAAAGTCACAATTTCTGCCTGGGTATACATACAATACTAGTGATGCGCGAATATTGGTGTTAGTATTCGAACTGCCGAATATTCGGCCAATTTTAAATATTCGTATTCGTACTCGTGAAATTTAGGCGAATACAAATACGAATATCTTTCAAAAAAAAAATAAAAAATAAATGAATAAATTCATAACTCCTAAACAAAGTTTAAAAAAATGGCTAAAGGTAAATTTTCATTGATTTTTTTTATATGTTTGTGCTTTGTATCATTTTCAAATATTATTTATTGACGATCGTGTCTATAAATTTCACATTTCCTATTCGTATTCGTATTAGCGAATATCAAAATTGGACATTCGTTACATCACTACATACTCGTACATAATATATTTAGGTAACACGTATGATCAATTAGATAAATAAATGAGAAAAATATACGTATTTTAGTACGAAATTAATAATTTTTTATATTACGTAACATTTTCAAAGACCCACTCCCCGCCCTTCATAACAAATCGTAAGAAAACTCGAATCCCCTCTCCCCCCAGAACGTTACGTAATATATGGACAGCCCCATATAAAAAAAAGAAAAAGACATAAAAAATAAGAAGAAGAAATTAACCGGAAGTTAAGGAAATATTGAACTAAAAAATAAATATTCAAATATACCTAAGGCTTGAAAAAATAGTTTAATTGAACATATTAAGAAATTATAATTAAATTGAAAATCTAAGCATTTTATTTTTTTTAATATAAATATTACATATTAGTTTTTGACACACAAAAAGTTATAGCAAACCCGCAAAAGCTTTGCTAAATTTTAACATCCTTAGGCAGATAATTACGAACTGCACAAAACGAATAATATTGTATATACATACATACATACATATATATGTATGTGTGCAAGTCTGTATGTTCGTTCATTTGATAATAGAAAAATTTAATTTAAGTTTTTTGTTTGTGTAATTTTTTTTCTTTGCGTAATTTTTGGGATTTTAGTGAATATTGTTCCAGGCAAATTATATAATTTAGTCTAAAATAATAACCCACATTTAAACATTTACTGTGTATGGATACTTAATTACACATACACTCGGAAATGCATGCATAAACAAATACATACCATACTATGCATATATGCATGTATGCATGTATGCATGTGTGCATGCTTAAGCATATTTTATAATGAATTTAATAATTGCAAAATACCAAAAGCAGCAACATAACAACAAAAAACAGCGAATAAATAAAGTATGTCAATATATGGAGGTATCTATATATGTGTATGTACATAAGTATATTTATTTTTGGCATAGTAACTTTTTAGGAAATATATTAAAATGTTTACAGGCCTACAAGTATAAATATCATTTGAAGTACACACACACACACACAGATACAATATTTTAACGCACTTCAACAACGCGTTTAAACAAACACTTTTCGCTAAATATGCACACAATACAACTATCTGTGTATATGTACAGTTCGTCAAGAATTTCTTTGCTCATTAAAAATATTTACTCATTTTGAAATAATTTAATAAAAAAAATTTATTTTTATTCAATTATTAAATATACAAAAATCAAATAATAGGTCTATTCATTTACTTTCCCAGTAGAAACTAGCAACGAGAGAGTAAGGCAGAAATTTACAAAATTACTCTCCCAAACATGAAAAAGAAAATTTTATTCATATCAGAACCATAGATTAAAATCATGATACAATTGTACTTTTTCTAATGTATTTTGTTTGATAATAGTTTAAGTTGCATATTTGTTTAGAAATTGACATTTAATATGAAATTCTTTACACAGTTTCATGTGTTTTTACTACTTTTATGCATTTTTCATAATATTTTAATTTTATTTATTAAAAAATACAAAAATGCCACTTTCCATCTCTGATAATATACGAGAAAAAAACAAAATTATTTGCCATTAAGATTAAAATCATGTGGGTTAATGAAAGAAAAATAATAAATTAAGAAAAAAATTTTCTCTCTTTTGGCCTTCCCTGCATCCAAATTTTATGCGTTAATAAAACCTTTTCAGTAACAATTTTTAGTAAATGAACAAACCTAATATTTTTACTGAAATAAGACCTACCGCAGAACTTGTTAAACTAAATACCACAACTTAGTACCAAAAGTTTAATAGAATGAAAATCTAATTTTTTTTCTTTATTAAAATAATGTCCATATATTCCACAAACCAAATAAAGTTAATATACATATATATTTGTTCCCTTTAATTCCTACAAGCATTATGCTGCTTAAGGATTGGCTGTATATACAAATGAACATTTGTATTCGCATCACTTTCCCATTGGTCCTTTAAATAAAGATAATAATAAAACATTAAATCATTTCCATGTTTGTTGAAAAAACCCTGTCATACGTTTTTCTATTTGTATTCATAATGATTGAGACAAAAAAAAACAATTATGTAGAGTGGGAAAGTAAAAAAATTTAAAAACAACAAATATGTACTATGTCAAAAAATTGGCTATACATCACCCATTTTTCATACAAATAATTAAATAAGTTTTACAGCGTAAATCTTTTATAAAAAAAATTAAATGGGTTATACATCGTCTACTTTTCATTCAAAAGTTAAATGGGCTATATATCACCCATTTTTCATATAAAAAATTAAGTAAGCTTTACATCGTTTATTTTTCATGCAAAAGTTAAATGGGCTGTACATCGTTCATTTTAAAACAAAAATTAAATGGGCTATACATCGGTTACTTTCCATAAAAAAAATTAAATGGGCTATACATCGTTCATTTTTCATACGAAAGTTAAATGATCTATACATCGACCATTTTTATATAAAAATTTAAATGGTCCATACAACGTCTGTTGTTTTATACCAAAAAATTTATACAAAAATTTATACATACAAAAATTAAATGAACCATGCAACGTATGTTTTTTATACAAATATGGGCTCATCGTTCATTTTTCATACAAAAGTTAAATAGGCTATACATCGTTCATTTTTCATACAAAATGAGCTATACATTATCCAATTCTCACAAAAAAATTAAATAGACTATATATCGTCCAGCTTTGTTACAAAAAAGAGGGCTATGACGTATAGCGACGTGTCCATTTTACATACACAAAATTAGATGAGCCATACATTGTATATTTTTCATACAAAAGTTAAATGGGCTTTACATTTTTCACACAATAAATTAAATGGACTGCAGTAAATATAGAGAAACGTTTTTCCCCCCAAACCGTATACTATTGGGACGACGTGACCAAAATTATTATTGTGGCGAAAGCCAACAATAAAATTTTTAAAAATTTTGAAAATATTTTGGGCTTACATGTCAAGTAAAAGGATAAAAGATCTACGGTCATATGTATAAGCACAAACTGGCATGAAGTTAGCATAAGTGGCAAAGTTTAACAAGATCTTAAAAAGTTTTGCCATGAAACTTCGCATTTAAAATCACGCTAAGACACGCTAGTGGGTTTTAACTACGTATTGCGATAATTTTCAATAATTCAATTTCCTTACTTATGCTAATTTCATGCCAGTTTTTGCTTATACATATGGCCGTTATCTTTCTTAGAGACAACAATGGATGCGCAACGATATTTAAGCATTTTGCAGACCAATTTGATTTTAAGTGCAAGAAAATTTGTATTCATACGAGAAAATATGCCACACCTTAAATTCTCAATCACAAGCCGCATATGGTAAGAACATGGTTACTCCTGAACTGCGGCAAATTAAAAGAAACGAACACTTGCACAAAGACGATAAAAATCAGAGTACAATGCGTGGCATTTTGTCAAAAACGACCGACTGAATGAGTTCCACCCAAGTCTAGCTATTTTACTAAATAAATAAATTGCAAATTGAAAAATTCAAACTCATTTTTTGCAAAACTAGCCTTTTTGAGTTATGCTTCTTATGCAATAAAGGAGCGATATGCATTTATGTATATTTTTTAACGTTTTTATTAATATTTTCAAGTTTGTTATTAAAATAATTATTTTTCTTTTGTAAAGAAATGTAGTTTTCTTGTGAAAAGACTTTAAGTAATAGATACAACAACAAAGTTTATTTTTCTCTAAAGCCTGGTAACACTGTTCAACATTTCAAGTAAAATTTAACGTAAAAAATTGTTGCATAATTTCAAGGGCTAATTAAAATTTTTTACATATCAAATTTAACGTAAGAAATAATTAATGTGTTCAAAATGTTTCATAAACTAGTCTTAATGTGAAAACTAATTGTTCACATACTGTATGTTTGCACATATGTGCATGCATAGATACATCCATACATATTTATGTATACATACATATATGCAAGCAAACCCACACACACGCACTCAGCCTCTTTATTTTGAAGCAAAACAAAAACATCAACAACAAAAAATAACCCCATCCCTAAAAAAGCACACACCAAAAATAACAGTTTTTATTTATTTTTGTGCGGGAGTGGAAAGGGAGAGCATACATTTACTCTTTTACAGCTATTTATGTGTATATGTATGTTTGTATGCATGAATGTATTTACTTAAATGCATAACAGTGTGAGTGAGTGCGAATTAAAAACCACCCATTGTTAAAAATAATAAAAATCGAGCTGCAGTAACAACAACCAAACATAATAAAAATCTAAACGCCATATTGATGAAAGAAATGAACGAACAACAACAACAGCAGCAGCAGAACCATAAAGCCAGCGATAAATAGACCCATTTTTATTTTATTTTAATATTCCTCACAAACATTCAAACGCATTTAATGTTGGAAAAAGTATACGTTTTTATATAAATAGAAATAGCTAAAAATATGTACTTGGGGAGTTGGGCGAAAAAAACGGAGGTATTTTGTCGACAGAAAAAAAACACACAATAGCAATAAAAACATAAGGCGAGGGTGGATTGGCTGAACAAGCCTTTGCACTCATCATATCAACATCATCGTGTGATTCTCTGATGCACAGTGGGTTAAGCAGTCATTTATTTTTGCTATTGGTAGATTAATGATGTTGGGGTCTAGTTGCAAACATTTTGTGGTATATCTGAATAAATGCTGCCAACGGATTTTCAAACTCTAATCCTTAACACTGTACAGTAGTTGTCAATAATCCTAAATAAGACTTCATCAGTTGTTCTGTTTTTGTAGTTTTTTGCTGCAGTAAAAGGATGTAGGACGTTTTTGTTTGAAAATTCTTTTGAGTTATTGTGCTTGACTTCACTAAATTATTTTCTTCAAAATGGTTGTTGTCTTTGATTGTGAAAACAAAAATATTATTATCATGTTTTTCAAACATAAAAATTCAATAAAAGTATTATACAATAGTTTGAAAAATATATGAAAAAAATATGTGTTGGATATAATGTTTGGAACAAAACCATAAAGCAAATACACGAACCTTTTAGCATAGACAATACATAATAATTGTTTTAAAGAATCACAACTGCGGCTTTTTTCGTCCATAGACAAGACGATACAATCGTCAAACAGAATTAGGGCATTAGTGTTTTATTCCTATTTTTCATTTAATAATTTTGTACAAATAGAACACACTTAAGTCGATAATTCAACTTTAATACCAGAAATAACCAAAAACTTAAAAGAGTTAATATATTAAAAGTGTTGGAAGCCTTAAAAAACAATTTAAACAATTATATCTGTGTCAATAGGGAAAAAGTGCTTCAGTCATATTTTACTGTTTTGCAGGAGAGCACTTTTAAGTTTTCAAGTCGATTTTCAGAAATGTATTTCTTTTGCAGTTAAGTTGGGAAATTCTATGTTAAAGTTTATTTTTTAAGCAAACCTCGTTCTACACACTATAATTAATACATTTAAATTGAAGTATGTCAAAATATAACCTTAATTAAGGTGTTATTTCAAATGAGATTGGAGGTCTAAAAAAGAGAAGTCGCAAGTCATAGTGCTATAACTTCGTGAAAAATCACACAAATTAATTGAGATTTTGACCAGGGGTACTTTTGAATATGCAAATTACGGACATACCATTAACTCAAAATTAACTTATATTGACGTAAGCACTTTTTCTATTTTGCCACAGATATAATTATTTTTTATATTAAAAAATATTTCATTCTATAACAATCATTAAAAAAATAGTAAGCATAAGTCCGATTAAAAAATTATTCCTTGATGAAAAATTTATCATACATAGTTCAATTAAAATAATAAATAGGTCTAACTTAGTATTATTGATATACTTATAAATTATAAAATTTTTTCACTTGTACCCACTGTGCAATATTTGCTAATACTACAAGCCTTCAAAGAATAAATTCTTCCAAAAAATAGCTTAGAGGATACAAATCCAAAATAATCCTAAATTTCACGGAAAACAACACAAAACAAAGTTAAATATTTCTTTAAAGAATACACAAAAAATGTTTACCATTTTTTCAACTGCTGCCTTTATTTAATATAGTAATCGTATCTTAACTTATACTACGTTTAAACTTACGACTTATTGGCAAATAAATACGAGTATACTGCAAATGGAGAAATTTTGCAAATAAATAACTCACAAAAACAATAGCTGATTAGGTAGGTAGGAAACAGCTGATGGATATTGTTATGTGAAAAGAAATGAAAATGGTTATAGAAATGTATCCGAATGTAAGAATCTGTTCATTAGTTTTCACATGACAATATCGATTAGGACTCAGTTAGCCGACTGTAATGTAATGTAACTGCAACTGTAGGAAACAGCTGATGATCGATATTATTGTGTGAAAAGTAATGTAAAGATTGTTACATTCCAGTTACGTCTCTATAACCATTTTCATTACTTTTCACATAAGGGTATTGATCAGCTGTTTCAGCCGACTATAATGGAATGTAACTGCTACAATATGAAAGAACTAATCGATATTGTTATGTGAAAAGTAATGAAAATGATTATAGAGATAAGCATAAGTGTTTCCAAAAAGAAAGTTGCTAAAAAATCATCCTTTATAAGTCGCTAGTTTTTCTGTTTCGTTCTGTTCTGTTCTGTTCTGTTCTATTCCGGTTCAATCAGAAACTTATTAAGTAATTCTAAATGACAGCAAAATTAATTAAATTATTTTGAACTTCACAGCACAGAACAGCAACTATGCTATTCAATCATTCGATAAACAAGAACTGAGACTTTTAAGCCTGTCATGTTTCGATATTTAGTAATTCTCAACTTTTTTATATAGAGAAACGAGTACAAGAATTTAACTATCGCTCTGTTGATAAATTTACATTAAAACCAACTAAAACAGTGCATTTATCATAGACTCGCTAGCCCCTACAACAAGAAGCCCGAACGGGCTGTATTTCAATTGAATTAATTTATTTGAGGAATAGTATCAGTCTCAAATAGTATTTTTAAATTCTTATTTTAAAATGGGAAAAAATACATTTATTAATGTGAAGGAAGATAAGAAAAGTTAAATTAGAAGTACCGCATTTTTATGCACCACCACGCACTTCATCAGTTAACATCACTATCTACTTGGACAGAGAGTGTTAGCTAACATCAGCTATTTAACATGAATTTTTAATGAAATGCAATATGAGAAATTTTATTGATTTACTTTCGGTAAATGCATTAATAAGTATAACTATTCATTTTTGTTTTTTTTCATGTTTTCATTTATGTTCAGGGTGTCTACTCTGTTTTTGTTGTTGTTTTGTTAATGACATATAAACTCGAAAGCATTTTCTTTCGTTTCAAAACAGAGTAGACAACCAGTTTAGCACGAACTTGTGCAATTTATATCAAGGCGAATCAAGAAACAGGTGATCTCGTTAGTACTGATGATAATCAGCTGTTCGAGGACAAATTGAACTGTTGTAGACTAAAAATCTCAATATGTAATTTTGTGCAATATAATAAGAGCGTCTGCCAAAAATTAAATTGTGCATTATTTTGTGATAGATATTTAAATTATATTTTATGCATATTGTTGGCAGATATTGTTGGCAGATATTGTTTTTGACAGATGTTGTAGCAATTTTGTCAGCTGTTGCTCAGTTCGTTTTGATTTACATATTAATTTTTTTAATTATTATTTTAATTCAACCATATATATATATACATTTGGACTGTCTTTATATGTATAATATAAAATAATTGCCTATTACTCTTTTAAAAAGAATTCAGATTTTAAAGTTCTGCTTAAAAACAATCAGCCAGACAAAAAATGTAACATCAAAACACTGCTGTGAGCTGGAAGGGTGTAATAACGCAATGGGTTATAATAATGGAACGCAATGGGTTATAATAATGGAAATTGGGAATATGGCTAAACGTTTTCATTTTACTATTTTCCTTAATTTTTATTCAATATTTCATTATTTAAGAGAAGGAAATATATATTTTTTTATTTTTTGCTTTTTGCTTAAAAACAAACAAAATTTCTAGCAATTTTTACAAACATTAAAGGGATGATTTTTGCTACAGAAACAACAAAAAAATCCACCATAAGGTTTAAACCCCAAAAATACTCGTACAAGGAATTTTGAAAAAGAAAATCGAAATTAATAAAATGTGGGTGAGATTTTTATCCCTTGATTAAAAATTTCAGGAAAAAAAATTATTGAAAACAAGCTGGCAGGCAAGGCAAACCATTGGCTGGAGAAGTGAATGTGGTTTTTGACCATCTACGAAGACATGCTATTTTTTTTTTCTCTAAAAACATGATCATTAACTGAATTTGCTGTTTTTCCATTTTTACGCATTTTAATTGAATTTTCAAAAATTTTCGTGTTATTTTTTTCTTTCTTCTTAATTTTCTGTGGCCAACCTTTCATCACACACTTACATCTAGCATCTGTAGTTGAAATGTTTGATAAGCCGCCTGGTTACTTACGAGTACTTTGCCTGAAGAGAGCGAGAGACCCGCATTTAAGCCAATTAATAGTCAGTCATCCTTTTTTTTTTGTTTGGTTGTTATGTCAGTCTGTGTAGTTTTTTAATTTTCTCTAGTATTTGAGTTTTTGTGTTTTAAGTAGCCCTTGATACAGGTCAATATGTATTATTATTTTGGTCTACAATGTTCCTGCATCTTGATCAAAAACTTGTGGCTGAAGTGAGCCGAGTTTTTTCTTTAGTTTTTTTTTTTTTTTTAATTTGTGGTAATTTTAAATTTTTATTGAAATTTTTAAGCGTAACATCATGTGCTGAGTCGCAAGTAGCCATTGAAAATCTTTTAACAGGCGTTTGCTGTTAAAATAGTTTGTTTTATAAAAGACAACATTTTCAATATCAATTTATTATTGTAAATATTTAATTTCATATATTTTAAACATATGACCAGTTGGTTGTAAAAAGGCGTTACAAATTGTTAAGTGGTTGATGGCATAAATTATTATTAGTAGAAAAATTTGGCTGGTATTTAGACAGAGTAAAGTGCAGCCATGCTGTTTATTAAAAAAATAGTTGAAGTTACTAAAGGAAGACTAAAATTAGTAATAAATCGTATATGTATACGTAAAACAGATTAAAGAGCTTTTGAAACTTAATAGATTAAAGCAATCCTATATATATCAGAAAATGACGAAAATATCGTTTTAAACACTCTTTGATTATTGGGCATCAAACAACCATGAATACCTACAGCTAAAATAAATAGTTAACACGCTCATATGCAAACAGACGCATTAATTTTAAACCTAACACGTATAACTATAAACATTCAAGAACTATTTTTAAACACATTTTTTAAATTACGCAGCACAAAAACTAAAATTTACTTACATCAGATTCTCAAATGGCCGCATATAAACACCTACACATTTTCCATTCTATTTTATAAATAAAAATGTTTGCACACGCTGGCGAATGATTAATAAATATCCGGAGTATCACGCGTATATTTTTATGTCCGACTATGTATGCATAGTCTGAGTATGCAGGCTATAAGTATAAAGGAGAGCCGATACGCGTGTTCCCTTTGACTTTTAGTTGTAAACGAAATTAAGTCCTTATTGCTTGACAGAAAATATGTGAGCGTACGAATTGTTTGCGCAACAATAATGATTATACGCAGTTACTAAAATTAAGACTATTTACTGTTATATTTTTTTTTTGAGTACTCATTGTCATTCTCTGATATATATTAAATGTTAAGTACTTATTTTACATGAGAACAACATCAATAAACATTGTTAAATTTTGCAACTTTTCCCGGAAGTTTTCTTATTTTATAAATAAAACTCAACAAAAAAATGCAGACAAATTAACTTAGCCTTTATCTAAAACGCAGAACGCCCTAACTAAAAAAAAGTTTAAAAACCACTTTTTCTACGACAAAAAAAATCAGACTTTTTCGAACAAAAAGAGCGGCTTGATAAACAATATTAAATCACACGTATACAAAAGCTTTCATCACGTTTTTATACCCCTTACCAAAAAATGGTAAAAGGGTATATATGTATGTTTGTCATTCCGTTTGTAATTTCCACAATATGAACAAGCGGACCCATAAAGTATATATATTTTGTCCGTCTGTCTGTACGTCAAATCGGTTTTCCGAAGCTTGGAAAACTTACACTTTTTTATATATAAAAGTAACTAGGATTAATTAATTTTTTTTCTTTTTCTTTATAAATTATAAAGGGTTACAAGAACGCAAGATTTAAATGACTGACGAAAAAACTGGTTATCATTTTCAATTGAATTGAGGTGGATGGAGTTTGAGCGACATCATCACGTACAGCTGCGACATTTTCGGTCGATCAACATGGTCGAAGGTGCGTTGTTGTCTTTACATAACTAACAAACTCAGTTTTGGCAAATTTATCCATTAATCTCTTTACATTTGACTCTTTTGGAGCATTATTGTGACCCCAAATTGATCGCAATTTCCGAACTGTAGCCGCAAAATAATTTCACAATGAGAATGCGTTGTTCATTCGTGTAACGCTCCATTTTTACTAACCTCGTACCTTCTACCAGCAAAAAATAACAATTGTTCAAATGTCAAACAATGACATTTGGCGCCATCGAATGGCGCCAAATTTAAATCTTGACTTCTTGTTGGGAGACCCTTGATTAATTTCACGTTTTGGACAAAAAAGTTTAACGTAGAAAATTATAAAAATAAAAACCACTGCTCCAGAGCTGGGAACTCTTAACTTTTTTGTGGATATTAAAGTAACTAAATAAAGCTAATTTTTTTTAATTGCCTCTTTTCTTTGTTCACTTAACATACTTTACATATTTTTTTAGAACTACTTGAATGGTATAAGGAATCAAAAAAATCCAAAAGGATGATTACAGGGTTGGAAAATAAAGTTTTTTTTGTATGTAAAAGTAAGGCGGACAAATTTTTTTTTTCTTTTTTTAATTTTTTATAATTATGTTTTAGAAAGAAATAGTTTGGCATGCAAATTATAATAATAAAAATCAGCCCCAGACCTGGAAAACTTAAACTTTTTGTGGTATATAAAACTAATTAAATAAAACCAATTATTTATTTGGCAATTAAATTATGGAATATTTCAGAAAGAAATAAATTAGTATTAAAAATCATCAAAACCAAAATTGTGGTTGCAGGGATGGAAATTTAAAAAAAAAATTTGGTAAAATACACCAAAAATTATTTTTTTTTTTCAGTTAAACATATTTCATGTTGTAGGAAGATCTTTACTACAGATTTTTTTATATCTGTTCAATTTTTAAGGGTTTTTTATTATGCTCTCAGCACAGTTGCAGTTCAAATCGATGATCTTTCGTTGACAGCTTGTATCTCGTTCGTGTTAATTTTTACACCCAGAGAAAAAACAGCTTAAAATCAATAAAAACCAATCAATAAAATAAAAAAGGTTACTACCAAAAATTGCACTAGAGCAAAAAATTATAAATTTTTTCACAAAACAAATATGTATGTATGTGCTTATGTACATATGTATCTCTATACTACATATATATTTATATGAACTTACCAATGAGATATAAGCTTTGTTCAGCGCAATGACTGATATATCCCTCATTACTACTGATCAATAACCAGTCAATTGACTGTCACTGTTGAGTTCAATAAAAAAATTTGCAAATCTGTTTGCAAATGAAACATATTCGTTGTAGGTTATGTGCTTTTGTATACAAAATTTACACAATTGACATGAAAAAGTAAATTATTATATATGTATGACAATTTTGGCGATTACAATCAAAACGCGGCAATTTTTAAATTTGTTTGTCATCTATATTTTTGATTTAGTGAAATGGCGATTTTTCTGGTGATAAATAAATTTTGCTGGCAGGTTTTATAGCTATTTTTATTTTAACAAAATTGAACTTCAAAATTTTTGTAATTCAAGAAAATTTTTTTGTTGAAGTAGAAGTTTCAAAAATAAATCCTGTCGAAACTCGTCTGCAAGAAATTAAAACAATATGATTTTAATGAAATTTCTCATATTAATTAAAGTAATTAATGCGTTTTAAATTTGAATGAGAAAAGTTTACAAGAAATAATTTTTGGCGATTTTTTGTTAAATTTTTATACCTTTATCTTATAAAAATTTATATTAAAAAAAATGTGTTATATGAAAACAAATTTATTATCAAATATACATATATTAAGAGGAAAAAAATGCACTAAATTGATTTTGGCGACTTTTGGCGATTCTTAAAATTAATTCTGCGCAATAGGTCGAAAAAAATCTGACAACTTAAAAAACAAAATTTAGGTAAATATTTACAAATTTATAAATGTCTTTGCCTATAGGCGCCCACACACACACACACCTCCGCAAATAAAAACTACTTAATATCTTCTAACGGTCAGTTTTTTCCCATTTAGTTGTCATCATTACAAAAACAAGAAAAAAGTAGATAAAATTATGAAAAAAAACTAATAATAATAATAAAAACATTAGAAATGTCCTGGTGAAAAATCACAAAATAATAAAAGTAAAAACGCCAATAGAAAGCAAAAACATCTGCTCCTGATGGCACTTTAGTCTCGGTCAAATTCAAACAGACTACAATACAACAACAACAAAATATGCCCGTTGTTATTGTGATTTTGAGGCTGTTGCAGTGCTGTGCTGTTGTTGTTATTGTTGTTGTTGTTGCAATCTCTTCGTATGCACGCGTCCAATAGTTCGTTCGTTCGTCTCACAACCAAATATTATTTTTCTATTTGAATTTTCACATTTTAGTTCAGTTTTATTTTTATACTTATTTTTTTTTAGGTTCATTTTGTTTTTTTTTTGTCTGTTTATTTGTGCGTGAATAGCACACGTTTATTTAAACAAAGAGTTCGTAAACTGTTGTTATTTGATAATGTCCTTATAGTCCTGCTTTGCAAACGTTTTAAACCGTCCGTCCGTCCATCCGTTTTTAACTTTTTTGTTTTTCTGTTTTTCATTTCCAACTGGAATTGTGTTATTACTATTGTTTGGCAGAGATACTAAATTTTTATTATACAATGTAGATACATATAATATATGTATGAAAGTTGTTATTAACAATTATTTATAAAAAATTTGGATATGTAAATTTATGTAAAAATAGCATATAGGCATTTGCAGAGGAATGTCAATTTTTTGTCGCGTGCGACACCAAACAAATATCCTTGTTTTTTTAAGTAAACTAATTTTTTTTCTTCTTCTTTATATATTTGTATAGACCATCAGCAGCTCCACATTAGGTAAAATTTTAAGACAAATCGATTCACTTTTCTGAAACGTAAGCTTTATTGCTTGCTGTCGCACGTGGCAAAAAAGTGGACTTTCCCGTGGAAATACTACTATACCATATAATATGTACTAGTATATGTGTATGTATATTAGAGTGGCCGTTAATTATATGGAGACTATTTTTTTATTTCTTCTACTCTTACCCCCCCCCCCCTTCAATCGGTTCAGTTTTATGTAAAAAATATTACAAACAAATTTCATACTGTTAAGTAGCGTTTTATGAGGTGCGTCCAGCCCTCAAAGCTGACCCTCAAGCTGAAGGAAAATAAACCGAAGCACCTCCTCGAAACGTTCGAATGTCAAAAGCTTATGCATGGAGCTGACATGGGGCATGGTAGTATTTTACTTTCACGGGATATAGTAATATCGAGATAGATAATTTGACGGAGTTGATAAAAAAAAATTGCATTAAAATTGCTTTTTTTCTTAAATTTATTTAAGAATATTAAAATATAATGTATTAGCTACAAGTTCATGAAAAAATCTTTAAATTTACTATTTTTTTGTGCTAAGGCTCCCTTCTCATGAAATCAGCCTAATACAAACGTTTGCGGAGGAATTGTGGTGACACAAAATTTTGGAATAATTTTTTTAACTGCTTCACATTGGTTAGTTTAACCAATTTCTTTGGTTGGTGTACTTTTAGTTGTCAAAATTGGTTTAATTTACCTATAGCTGTTTTGTTGTTGTGCAATTAAAGCAATTCTTGCATCTTTTAGTTTAAAATCTTGTTTTTGCTGTCTTTTTTTGTATTTAGTCGATCAACTCGTAATTGTCAGATTCTTATACCAAGATTAACTTCTATCTTGGAGAGATCTTTTCACGTTAGGGTGGCTCATATTTTTAATGTATTACCGAAGCCTTTAAAGACTTTTAATTTATCCTATTTTGTTTATAGAAGCAAGATAATTGAATTTCTCCTGGTAAACTAGTTTTGATTTTATATGTATTAATGCTTTTGCATTTCACTTTAGGATGGCATTGATTCGCTTTATCTATAATTTAATTTTACTTTCTAACATTTTATTGCCCTTCAAATAACACCTTTTTGGCATTGATTGGCTGAAATTTAATTTATTTTTGTCTAACTGACTGAGATATAAGATATTTATTGCATACATTCTGACATTTACATGTCTTTTTTATATTTGTATTTTGAAATAATATACTAAATGTTATTTTTCTTCATATTTACCTAATGTATATATTATTTTGTTTTCAAAATCTATTGTTACTTTATATTTACATATATACATATAGAGATACTTTTCTTTTAATGTTTTCTTTTTTGAGTTGAATTATTAACCATATATGGCTCTATGAGCTCCGTTATTTTGTAATTCTTAATAATAAAGTAATAAATAAAATCTAAAATAATGCTCATACATTCATACATACTCTACACAAAATAGCCAATCAGAAGGTATTTACAAAAAATGTTTTTTTTCATATAAAAATTACCCATAAAAAAAACATAGCATGTATGCATGTATGTATGTCCCTATAAAAAGTTTTTTCCTTGTTTTTACTCACATAAAATATAAAATATTTGCCAATAAAAAGTTTATATACACATACTACATATGTATGGACATACATACACATGTATGTATGTATTTATGTGTGACAGGAAAAAAGTATACATTTTTGTATATTAACATGCAAAATATATAAAAATCCAAACAAAATATTTGCAACCCTTATGATAAATTTATGCATTTAACTACATACAGATGCACATACATACATATATACATAAATGTGTTTGTGTCTGTATGTATATGCAGCGTAAAAATGCTAATAAAAACATTTCTTTTTTTTTATTTCTTTTTTTGTAAAAATTCTTTCATGTTTCATGTACGACCAAATAGGGTGGTTAAAGAAAACAGGGTTGAATGCAAAAAAATATATAATAATAATTTAAAAAAGAAAAACTATAAAAAAATTAATGTATGTATGTATGTATAAAAGTATATTAAAGCAGGAATTAAGGGATGTTTATGGCACAGATAAATAGATTTGTTAAAATTTTTTAAGGATTGTGTTTTTTTTTGTTCATATATTTTGGTTTAAAAAACAGGTATATGAGTCTGGTGTATTTGCTTTGTTCAGCAAAAAAAAATATCAAACTGAAACAGATACTTTTTTTAACAGCAACATGTGTTTTTCCTGCTATATTTTTTTATTCTTTCATGAGGATAAATAGTTAAAAGATAACCGTAAAAAATGCTTTAAATTATAAACACATGTATGTGTGTGTGTCTAAGTGAAAAAGGTCCTGCATTTATTTAGAGGAGTAGCAAGCCACCTATTGGAATGTTTTATTTTATTTTATTTTTTTTTGAAAAGAGCCTTAAGTATCAAACTGTTGATATATTTTTTTATTTGTTTTTTTTTTTTCTTTTTTTATAATGTTTGGCTATTGTTTAGTTTTGTAAAGGATTTAAGGATTTCACATCACTTACAGACAATTTTTTGTGGCAGTAAGTAAAGTGGTTGTTGTTGTTTCATAGTAATTTGAGCATTTATTTGGAAATTCTAGAAACAGGTGATGAAGGACCCAAAAAATATCAACCACATGAATTCTACTACAACAAGAATTTTTGCTACGACAATGTCAACATTTTTACATGACATTTATTACAAAAATAATAGTAATAGTAATAATAATAAAAAACCTAATAATAAAGCAAACGGAAATAAGTGTTTAGTTTCCAAAATCAAGGACAAATATTTCGTTAAAAAAAAGAAGGTGTAAACCCCAAAAGCCAAACGCTTACAAAACGCCTCTTGAGGTTTATTTTGCATAAATGAAAAAATAAAATTTTAGCAAAATTTCTATAAATATCACGTGTTGTTACTTTTAAAACTACAACTCGTGTTATTTACAATTTATTTTATCAGTTAAATTTCTAAAAATTTTGCAGCTGCCGCTTTTTAATCAATAATTGTAACAAAACAGAAAATCTACTCTTAGTTACATATATATATACATATATATATATATATAAATAAATTGCCGCTTATTATATGAATTTAAGCAATAAGTCTATAACAAATCAATCCTTAATAATCCTTTAGAAACTCTTGAAAAACTGCCTCAATTTTCAGCTGGTTTTGTAATGAGAATTTATGTATTTTTTTTCTCCAAAAAAAATAAATGAATAAAAGTCCTTTATTTCGCAAATACATTTGTCAAAAGACCACAAAATTGCAGGTGACTTTTCCCTCTCCCAATTCATTCACGGAAAACTCATCTATCATTCAAATTTCTTTGATTTTTTTTATTCCAAAATAAAACCAAAGGATTTCTTCTTCCCTTTAAATGTTATTTGTTTTTGTTCAAGTGCCTGATCCTTTATGCTGTTTAACTACTTTTTTGTTTGTTTTTGATTTTTTTCTTCTTCCATATTCACAGCTGTTTACTATTTTGTCAAGTCATAATTGTCATTAGTTTTTGCCTGCAATTCAATTGATTTTGTGGTCGGTGTTTAGATTTTTGGCAATTTGTGTTGGTTTTTGCCAGTGCACGAAAAAAGTATCAAACTATTTTCTTTTCTATATAATTATAATGTAACCAAATCTTTACCCTTTCAATTCTCCTAGACTTTACTTTTTATATGTTTATTAATTTTTTTTTTTGATTTCTTATTATTAAAACAGTGAATCAGCTCAAAAACTTTCAGCTGTTGAATATTAATTGAAATTTCTGCTGGTTTTACCAAAAACTACTAATCTATCTGGAGTTAGCCATTTTAAACACAGAATGAATTGAAAAAATTTATTAAAAAATTTATACTGCTGAAATCAAAAAATTTTTTCATTCAAATAAAGTACAAAAAAACTTAAAATAATTGTAAGATTACCACTTTACTTAAGTTAGATTAACCTTGGCTATTTTTTTTGTCGAATCAACTGTGCTTATCCATTATTTTAACTAATAAAATGGTAAATTTTTATTACAATTTGCATTGACATTTCGCCGCTTAAATATATCGTGTGATTACCCAAAAAGTTCACTCAACTAAATCACAAAAGCACAACTTATTTTCATGCCAATATTACCAACTAAAATTGGTAAGAATAACCTTCAGAACTTCTATTTTTTTTATTATAAATCTTTTTTTTCCGCTGATGGAATTTTTTTTAAATTGATAACAAATTTATTTATCAATATCGATAATTAAATAAATTTCATATATTTTTAAAAAATAATTCTGCCAAAATACTCGTAAACTGACTTCAATGTAAAGATTTTTTTTATTACTGGTATGTATTTATTGTGTCTTCAAAAAATTAAATAATAATAAATATTCAAATCTTAAATCTAAAATATAATTATTAGTGAGAGTAATTAATAATTCATAAATGTCATATTAAGCACAAAAATATGTTCAAGAAGTTGCATCTAGAATGTTTCGTATTAGAGCCGTAGTGTTCCTCTTTTTTAAGCGGATGTGTCCAGTAAAATTCCAAATGTTACGAGTAAGGGGAGTAGGGTAAAACTCGAGTTTTGTTAGGTATTTGCCTGCGTATCTTGCAATTTCTTCAGTGACTTGTGGCATATTTAAATTACGATGTAAATTTGAATTTCTGATGTACCATGGAGCCCATGTAATTAGTTTTAAAATCTTCTTTTGTCTTCGTTGAATTCTCTCTATATTGAAAGCTGAAGCAGGGCCCCATAACTGTATTCCGTAGCACCCTATTGGCTGCAAAAGCGACTTGTATAGTAAAAGTTTACAATCTGTACTGACTGTTGAATTTCTACCAATCAGCCAATGTATCTGAGTTAGTTTAAGTTTAATTTTTTTGTTAGCTTAGAGTCAATATGGTGTTTCCATGTAAGCCGGCGATCAAGGTGTATACCAAGATATTTCACATGTGAATCTTGATGAATAACTTGACTGTTGATTCTAATGGGGGGACAAGTATCGGGAAGCCTGGTGAGCCAGGCTGTTTCATCGACAAACGTAGATGTATGGATATTGCTGCTCAAAGGCATATCACAAGTATATATCAAATACAAACTGGCCCCAGTATGCTCGCCTGTGGCACACCGGATGATATAGCTTCGGGCACACTCATGAAGTCTCCTTCCACAACAAAGAACTTCCGGTATAGAATATAACTTTCCAATAGCTTTAGAAAGTTTACTGGTCGATATGTATTAAATTTTAGAATTAGACCTTCATGCCGCACTTTATCAAATGCCTGAGAAACATCAATAAAGAGAGTAGAACAATACTTCTTTTCTTCAAATGTTCTTCTTATAAAGTAAACCAATCTATGAATTGTTTCAATGTTGCTATGCTGACTTCTAAAACCAAATTGATGGTCCCGTATGCACCCACTATCAGTTAAAATTCGGGACAATTTTGCCATGAGCAGCTTTTCGAAGAGTTTTGATATAGTTGACAGCAAACTTATTGGCCTATTGGACTTAGCTTTAGTAAGAACCTTACCCGGCTTTGGAATCATTTTGACTTTTGCAAGTTTCCAGAGTTGTGGATAATACTCCAGTCGTAATATGGCATTAAAAATAAACAACTGGATTCTTATTGCAATATGCGGCAAGTTCATCAGCATCTTGTTACTAATTCCATCAATACCTGGAACTTTCTTTGGCTTGAGTTCAGCAATTACTTTTTGTGCATCATGCATTTTAAACTTTGAGGGTCGAGTGGGTAGAGCAACTATACTCGGCAAATCAGCAACACCAGTACATGTATTTGGCGTAAATACGGATTTTAAGTGCTCAGCAAATATTTTACATTTTTCCGTATCACTTCTTGCCCAACCTCCGGTAGATGTGCGCAGAGGTGACTTAAACTCAACGGGTGTTTTAATCTTTCTAGCAGCGCGCCACAAATAGTAATTCGATGTTGGTGTGACATCAAGACCTTCCAGATAATTTTTAAGATATGCAGTTTTTCAGATGCAAGCAACTCTAGGAGTCGTTTGGTACACTCTTTAAGTCTGATTTTATGTTGAGGTGATCTGTGCTGTTGCCATTCCCTTCTAGCTCTTCTTTTTTCACACACAAGATGTTCAATATCCCTGGAATAAATTTTATTAAGCCCAGACTGCGGACGGTAGGTAGTGGCATGTTCAGAAGCCTGTTTAATATTTTCGTTAAGATTGGCAATGTTATTTTCAATATCATTGGGTGTTCTTAGCGTAATATTTTCCGTGCAATGACTACTAATATATTTTTTGAATCCCAGCCAATTAACACGATTGATCATCTTCATACATGGGTGAGGTAAGTCACTTCTTAGTGGGTTACAGATTGTAACGATAGTGCGGGAGTGATCGAAAGGGAGAGATCTAGAGAAGCTTCAACGTTAATTAAATCCCTAGAAATATTTTCAATGTAAAGATAGAACATATTCGATAAAAAAAAATTTTGAAAATCTGTTGGTTAAGAAGAACTACTTGATATAAAATATTAAATTTTAATGGGCGTGACTCTGCCCATTTTTCTGACTGGAAGATTATGTCTATTTTAGATCTCAAGGTGTGTGGTAAGTTTGTGTAATTACAAAAACCAAAGATTTTTGTTAGGTTTCGCAACAATCAAATAAGTAGAATTTCATAAAATCAGATATAAAATTTTTTTACAACGAGCCCTATTGGAAGCTATACTCTCTCAGACAAAAAAAAATAAAATCGGTCTAAAATGTACCGAGTTATGAAGTAACTGGCAATGTTAAAAAAACAGACAAATAAATAATCTCCTCCTTTTTGTTTGAAGTCGGCTTAAAAGAACTAAGGCTGAAATAAAATTTATATATGTAAGTATAAAAAGGTCGAATACTCGTAAATTATCATAATTTATTTTCTATGTGCTGGACTCAGCTGGATTGCAGCCAGCGTTACCAAATATGCAGATTTGTCTGGTTTTCGCAATTTTTTTAACTGCTAAGCAGATGTTTAAAAAACTAGTTTTGCTTTAAAATGATCTGTTTTAACAGTTTTACCTTTGCCTTTTTCCTTTGCATTACATTTTTAAATTTTCCAATATATGAGTCTAAGCACAATGTTTGCGGTGCGGTGAGATTTTTCGTTGCGGGAGAGAAAAATAAACATAATACAACGGAAGACGGCACCGGCAATAGTTGTCATTGTTTGTTTAAATTTTTATTCATTTTTTGTGGATACATTTTTATAACTAAAAACAAAAACTGATTAACATTTTATACATTCGCAGATATATTTGATATCTTTTTTAAACTTTTATAATCTATGACAAAAATGTTTGAACTTCAAAATCGTGTTTTTTTACAATAATGTTGTGAACACAGCCATTTATTCAAAAACTACGGCAACGTCAGCAAAATTGAGAGCGTAAGAAAGTCCGCAATGAAAATAAAATAGATTTTAATTTTATTCCGTCCCGCACTGCGGATTTTTACTTCAAAAACGTATGGAAATCCGCACCGCAATAAAAAATCGTTACATTGCGTTTAGACTCTATATTTCAAACAATCAATAATTAATTTTAGTTAATTTTTAATTATTATTGTTCGAACTTCGAATAATTAATTTTTCCCCGCTGATGTCAGTGACACACGGTCATTCATGTGCTAATCGTATAAATTGCCTCATCAAATAGCAATTTATAAGCAAAACATTTTTAAAAACTTTTTGTTTTTAATACAAATTAAAAAAAAATTTAAGATAAAGCAACCTCTGAGTTTCTATGTGTTGCTTTACGAAAATTTGTTTTAAAACCCCTATAAGGCCTATAAGGCCTTAATAATTTTTATAAATAAGGCTGTTGTTTAATGCAGCCTGATATATCTGCACATAAAATTCCTAAAAACCGGGCACAATGAATCCGTCATACGTTAAAATTCGCCTTTTTCAACTGGCATCTGAGTAGAAATACATAGTTTCTCATGAGGTCTGTTACATTCAGTATGTCTCCGTCAACGCAAAGTACAAAATTTGGTCAACTTTTAACTTTAAACGTACGTTGAGTAGTTTGACAGTTATCAGTTGTCTTTTTGCTTTATCTGTGTTTGTGTTTTGTGGCAGGAAAAATTAACAGAATACAAAAAGAAATAAAGTAAGTTAAAGAAAAACTTAAGTTTAATAATTAAAATGGAGTACAAACTTATTGAAGCTGTCCTTGTTTGTTTGCTAAGATTATACAAGAGTGCCGAATAAAAAAAACGAAGTTTAACGTATGACGGATTCATTGTGCACCGGCCTTAATGCAGCGATGTTATGCTATTTTTACGTTTTAATTTTTGTTCCATATGACCAGTGTTTGCCTCAAACGTATATGGCAACACTGATTGCAGTTTCCGTTGGATTGTCAATTACTGAAGACAGTGGAAGACAACAACTGTTATTTTTTAAATTAAAAATTATTTAATAATTTCAATGTATTTTTAATACAAAAATATGTTGCTGAATAAGTAAAATAATAATATGGGATTATTATTGTGTTAAACTAAAAATTAGTTAATTTTTTTTTAGGATTTTGTATGTAAATCAATTTTAAAATTTCCTAAGCGAATGTTTGTGTGTGTAGTTGTTGGTTAACATTTACATATCGTCCCCTACCATGTCAAAGTATCCAATATGCAAAATAATTTTTTTTTTGATACCTTCATCTTATAATGTTGAATTTCTCATATAATATTGAAAACTCCCTAAGAGATATTTTAAAACTTGCATTTACAGAAAGTACTGGTTTGCATATTGGATAGTTTGACATGGTAGCGAGGATATATTTTGAGAAAAATTGCGCCATATATTTTATTTTAATAATGTGCTAATATATTATATTACAATAATAATAACCATAAAGTACTAAACAATATTGCATACAGGTAACTTAAGGCGATAAAAAATAATTGAGAAGTACTAAATACATAAACATAAAAAGCTTCAACAAATATTAAAACCATCCACTGGTCTCGCTATAAAAAATAAGTCTTTACACAAATATGCATTAATATTTAAAAAAAAACCTCCAATATATCAATGAAAAAAAGAAGTCATAATAACAAGCAACATCAACAAGTCTCTCAATTTTTTATCTTATTTCCATCCATAAAAATATATCCCCTTAAAAACTAAAAGGTTAATTGCTCAATTGAAGGTTAAAATTACAAATAATTTGATCTTTTCATGGCTGTCATTTCTTTTTTTCTTTCAAAATAATCGCCTTTTTTTACTAAGCGCATAAAAAATCACCCCATTTATAAAAAAATATGTACTCTATAGACCCTCATTTTTTCGTACTTATTACACAATTAAAAATGTTCATAATAATAAACAAATTTGTTTTGAGTGGCGCTTAAAAAAACATGCATGCAAGCACAAAACAACAAACAAAACATTTTAAGGGTGTCTGTCTACCTACCCACTGTGCGATTACCTAAAATATCATGTACGTACAACAACAAGCAACATACCGGAAAGGGAAAAAAGTAGAAACCCTAAAAAACGTGAATTCATTCATGAATTTTTTTAAAAAATAAAAGGGAGCAGGGCTAATGAAAGGGCAAGAGCACGGTGTAAAAAAACGGAAGTTATTTATATCTCAATTACTTACGTGTTATTAGGAAATGAACAGCCATCAGCCTACTGTGTGCTATGATGTTCCATTTTTTATGATTGGTGGTTAATTTCCGACACTTAATAAAAAAAAAACAAACAAAAAAATAAAATGATAAGTATCCCAAATTGTGATAAAGAGGGTTTTTGTTTGATCTTTCAAATCAAGAAGTCTTTTTAGTTACACCTTTTTGATTGCTTTTGTTATAGAAAAAAGTGATGCAACACGTTGCAGGGGTTGCTGTAATTTTTCATGTGTGTAATACCCATTTTCATTATTTTTTATTTGTGTTTTTTTGTATATTTTATACACAATAAAAGATTACAAGGATTGGGTTGGCTTTATAAAGATAAAGGGTTTGTGTGAAAACAAAATTTATTATTTTATGTTTAAAATCTATCAACATATTTGTTAAACTGTTCATCTTCCAAACCAGCACCCTACTCGAGCATTGTTAGATTTAAGTTTTTTGAAATGTTTACAACATTTTCTAGCAGCATTCCTACGCTGAGTGGAAAAATGTATACCATCGTAATTTTTTTTTTTTTTGATAACAAGATATTTAAGATCTACTTTATTGTTTGATACTTTCAAAATAATTTTAGTACTGTCGAGAACATAATAAGCAAAACATCACAATGCTTCTTAAAACTAATGAGTGTCCATGTTTTACATGGCAGCAATAAAAGCTCATTTATGGCAGCAATAAAAGCTTTTCATAGCTTAACAAGCTTTTTATATAAAAATTTTACAAATGTAACAACAATTATCTTCTAACAGTCTAATTCATAAATACATTATAACAAGGTAATAAGGCGATGACAGGCAAAATACGAAAATGTTGTATTCATAAATGAATAATAGCTTATTAGCTGGTTATAAGTTGCTTATTTTTTTGATTTTTTTATTGTGCCCTCTACCTTACTTTAACCACTTAATAAAGTGACACTTGAATGTTTGTTTACATATATAAAATATGTTAAATAAGTGAAAGATTAGAAGAAAAAAGTTTTAGTTAGTCAATTTTATATACCAAAAAAAAATAATTTGCAAGCCCTTTAATTAGATTTTTTATATAAAAATTGGAGGAACATAAAAAACTCTTAAGCACAGATCTTTCTATTATAAAATATGTCTAATACATATTGGTTACATTCTCAACTTTACAGCCCTAGCACCAACATTTTTTTTTATTTTGCTGATTTTCTATACCAATCTATATTTCTCTAATATAAAGAAAAAAAATGTTTTAGCTAGTAACTTTCATACGCCAAAAAATTTAAATTTTCCAGCCCAGTGTGGTTTAACAAGATTTTTAATACAAACTGGACAAATAAAAAACTAGCAAATATATTCTTAATAAATAATATATAATTAATAAATGAAAAATAAAAGAAAATTTCAGCTGGTTATTTTTCCAAATTTTCCAGCTCTGGAGCCATTTTTTTCGTTGTTTTCCTGTACCAATCCATATTTTTCTAATATATAAAATTTATATATTTCACCAACAAAGAAAGCAAGTAAAATAAAAATAAAATTTTTAGCTAGTTAATTTTTTTCAATTTTCCAGCCCTGGATTTATTTTTTTATTTTGCTTGTTTTTCAATACCAATCTTTACTTTTTTCTAATATATAAAATTTTCTAATAAAGAAAACAATTATTTAAAAGAAATAAATTTTCCAGCAATGTATGGTTTAACTAGATTTTATATAGAAATCGGATGAATTTAAAAAGCTATTGAGCAAAGATATTTCTAAAATATAAAATACGTTTAATAAATGAAAATTTGTTCATTAATAACTATCACATGTAATTTGGCTTAAAAAAGCGATACGAACTTTAGCCCGTTCAAATAAATCATAAATAAAAGAAAATTTTAGTTAGATACATTTTCAATTTTCCAGCCTTGGAGCCATTTTTTTTTTATTTTGCTGATTTTTAATATCAAAATATTTTATTAGAAAATATAAAACGCATGCATTTAATTATAAAAGAAAATAATTGTTTAAAAATAAATTAAAAATGTTCAGCCCTGTATGGCTGAAGTAGTTTGTGTATAGAAATTAGACACATATGAAAAATTCTTGAGCCAGGATATTTCTAATAGATGTATATGTATGTATATGTTTGAGAAATGCAAAATAAAAATAAAATTTTTAGTTAGTTAATTTTTTAAATTTTCCACACCAATCTTTATTTTTTTCTAATATATAAAGTTTTTAATAAAGAAAACAATTAATTGAAAAAATAAATTTTCCAGCCCTGTATGGTTTAACTAGATTTTTATATAAAAATTTGATGAATATAAAAAAGGCTTGACCAAAGTTATTTCAAAAATATGAAATATGTATGTTCAATAAGGGAAAATATAAAAAATCATTTGGTCAAATTTTCAGTTTTCCAGCCCTCGAACCATTTTTTTTATTTTGCTGATTTTCAATACTAATTTACTAACAAAAAAATTATTTTAGTTGGTTACTTTTTTATAACAAAATAAAAGTTTAAATTTTCCATCCCTGGATTTTTTTTTATTTTTTTTATGTTTAATATTAATCTGTCAAGGACAACTCGTGACACATCAGTCTAGTACTGCAGTCTGTAATTTTTCTGGGAACTTTGGAAACCCCAAATCATGTACAGACAGACGAATTGATATATTTTTTTGAAATTGAATTTTTCACATATTTCGATACATCAGATACTCTTCTGTCGGAATATACAAAAAGTCGATTTCAAAAAATAATGGGTTAGGGCCTTTGTATATTAAGGTAACGATATGTACTTTATGGGGACACATATGAATATTGTGTGTTTACACTCCCTATATACTTCGGTGAAAGGTACATACATATATAGGATTCGGCACTTTTGAATGTAATTGTTTCTTTTTTTAATAGAACCGAGGAAAATAAAGAACTTGTGAGAAGAAAAATCTCGTCTATAAGTAGTAAAACTAGCACAACATTCAAGAGGTCTACTCTTCTTAATTCGAAGTGAAAGAAAATGCTTTCGAATATTCATGTTACACACAATTAGCATAAAACTTATCAAGCCTAGGCCCTCAAAATTCAATAGCGTGGTGCGTGATGATTTGAAAGTTAATTAATGCCGAGTTACGAGGCAGACAGGCGTCTACTCAATTTGCACTACTTACAGATGTTCTTTCGGGGAAGCTGTAATTTTTGCTGGTGTAGAGTAAAACAAACTCTGCTTTATCCAAAACAAATAAAAAAATGCATGCTGTTATATTCCTATTTTCTATATATGAAATTTTCAAACTGAAAACATGTAATATTATCTCATTTATTTGCTGTTGTTTTTTGTTCGAACTATTGTTTTCTTGTAAGTAGCTGTGTAAAGATCATTAATTTAAGATTTGAAAAAAAAATAGAAGCCAACAACCCCTTTTTAACACTTTCTCTTTTTCCAGTTTATTCTTTCTTATTTTTAGGAAATAAAAAATAATCTTTTCCACATACGATAAATTTCAAGTTCAATGTCGTCAGGGTGTTGTTGCATGCAGCAATATACAGAGATGTAGATAGATGTAGAAATCTTCTTTATGTTTATGTTGTTCTTTTCTTACATTTATATGGAGTATTATACTCTAAGAACTAAATCTTGTGGTAGCACACGCATTTACACAAGATATACTACGTACGTATGTATGATTGTGTTAAGATATAATATAAACGAACACACACACACTATAAAATTTTATAAATGTAATCCTTTTTCAGGTTTCGTTCATATCTTGTGTTTAAATTGTCTCTGCCATTGGGTTATGTGGATTGAAAATCTGATTTTAATACTTTGTTTTATATATAAAAATATAAAATACAAATACACATGTATATGTATATTGAAAATATAATAATACATCCATGTGCACGTATACAGTGATTAGCAAAATTTAAGCACCAAAAAAACTGACTTTAATTGTTAAGGAATGAAATTTTAATGACTTCCAAAAAATATTTACCTACGCCGCACAGTGGGGCCAAAGGCCCCTTTTTCGCGGATCAATTTATATCAGCACAACAGTGCGCAGCACTCCATACCACAATTGTGGACATCCAAATCACACACATGCTTATGCTCTTTCATTTACAGTCGACTCCTCTTTAGTTGAAATAACCAAAACCTAATATTTTTATCCGATTTTTTCTCTAAAACGTAGTTCGGATTACTGAAATTTGTTACATTTAGCGTACCGCTTAAAATCAGAACAATATAATAGAAAAATAAATAAAGTACGTAAGAGCGAAAAGGACAAATACATTTTGCCATTTAATTTTTTAACGGACAAAACACGCAAAATTGTTTCAGCCTTAAGTTATGCAATCGATTTCTAATAAATAAATTTTGTCATTGTTTATTTTTTTCACTAAAGCGAAGTAAGTTTCATGCAAAACGTAGTTGTGGGCTTGCTTTTGGTTTTCAGTAATACGATATTTTCAGCAAAGCGATGAGCGAAGTGAATAAAGCTAGCTGCGTTTAAAATCAGTGCGGGACTTGTCTCGCTTTCAGTAATCATATTTATTTCAGTAAAGCGTGTTGCGCTAAAGCGGATGCGACTACAGTCATCACTGAAAAAGCCACGAATGAAACTGTGCACACATGTACGAATTTTTTGCTGGTTTCTTGTTTTTTTTTTGAGCATACCGAACAAAATTAAAGTTCAAATTTAATAAATTTGTACAGCAAAAATAATTATGGAATGGAATAATTAATATACAATGCATTTTATGTTATGAAATATTTGAAAATAATAAGAAAGATAGTTTAAAAGCCATTTTAATAGTTTTCACAGCGCTGTGAAAACATTAAATTTTGACTTTATACACTACATTGTTGAATGGAATATTTGATTTTTACATTTTACTTAAGTTCTTATTAAATTACTTGTTTACAAAGAATATTCATACAATTAATAACCACAGAATGTATTTTAAATTACAAAGTACAAGTGTAACTTTATTTTACTCTAATTTTTCTCACCAATACAAAGATATTTCATTTGGCGGATCACTGATCCACAGCTACAATAGTGAGGGTCACTGTCTCATCTGGATGTAATAACAAAATTTTGATGGTATAGAAAAGGAGATGGGTCCCCCCCTTTCCCTACAAAGTAATTCTAATTCCGTTCGTCCGTACGTCCATCTGTCTGTTTGTACGTGAAATCAGTTTTTAGAAGCTCCCACAAAAGTTCGGTATTAGACTGGTGTTGCAAACATTTTCCAAAATAGATTTGTATTGAAAATTAGTAAAGACTGTCTCAGAGCTGGAAATCTGGACCTTTTTTTGGTATATTTTAATTTTTTTTTATAAATTTTTGTTTTTTATTAAATAAACCCATTTTATATATCAGTAAAAATAAAATTGGTATACAAAATCAAAAAAAAAATTAAAAAAAAGTAAAGTAAGTAAAAGTAAAAATTGTCCAAACCTGGACAATAAAAGTAAGTAAATAAAACTAATATTTCATTTTTTTCTATAAATTACTTAATTAAATTTAAAAGAAATTATTTAATATTACAGAATAGAAAAATTTAAGAGAATTATTCCAGGGTTGGAAAGTTTACAATTTTTTGTTATAAAAAAGTAACTCCGTCAAATTAATTTTTTCTTTTTCTTTATAAATCAAATATATGTTCTTTTTTTAAAAGAAATAGTTTTGTATAAAAAATTAGAAAAATACAATAAAAAAATTCCATAGCTGGTAAATTAAAATTTTTTTTGGTATATTAAAGAAACAATATAAAAGCTTATTTTTTTCCTTGTTAATTAAACATATTTAATATTTTAGAAAGAAATATATTAATATTAAAGAGGAGAAAAATCATTAATATGGTTCCAAGGTTGGAAAATTGGAAACTTTTTTTTTTTTGGGTAAAAAAAAAATTATTTTTTTCTTTCTTTTAATTAAACATATTTTATATTTTAATAAGGGTCTTACTAAAAAATTTTTTATATATATCGTTAGAAGAAATTGATATTAGAAAGTGCTGCGTTTGGTTGCAATCTAAATTTCTATTCCACTTAAAAGTAATTTATTAGAATTGTATTAATCCTTCATAGGACATAAATTAATTAATTTTCTGTTCCTACTTTTCATATATAGCCAACGATATGGTAACATTTGCTTAGCACTGTACTTATATCCATACATAACATATTTCAACAAGTATCTGTCTCCCCCCCCCCCCAAAACGAAACTCTCACAAATAGAAAACAAATAAATTTTTATTATGTATAGTTTCTAGCTTCTTAATTGGTTTCTTAAGTGTTTGTAATTTTTATTTAAGATTATTTATTTTTGTTATTCTAACTCCATCTTCTTGTCTGTATTTTTTTTTCAAAGTGTTAAACAACTGACAAATAGACAGACATAAAACTCTTACTTTTCAAATATTTCAACACTTATAAGAAAAAGTATGGCGCACGCGTGCTTTATAACACACTTTTTCTTTATTTAATATTTATTTTTTGTGGGCTTCAAAAATAAAATAAAAATACTAAGAAAAGAAATTTTAAATAGACAAAAAAAGTTTTGAAAAATTTTAAAGGGGCGTATTTTTAGTAAATGAAAAAAAGACAACTTAAGGAGTGTTAAGGGATTTAATGGTGGTTTGATTAATGAAGGAAAAGTTGTGGAAACAAATTTAAGAAAATGAAGAAAGACATTTCGATTTTGTTTGAAGTTTAATTTATAACTAAAATTTATGGTTTTTAGTTATATAATTTCAAATTAATATGGCGTTACTTTCGAATTTTTAATCCGACAAAATCGCTTAAAAATTAACTGCTAAAATTATCCAATTTTTTTGAAATCGTAAATAAAAAATAAAAAGCCTTGCAATAAATATATACTGAAACATTCGTGTTGACTTCTGAGGATTATTAAAATTACAAGCGGCCGAAATAGTCACGTGGGTGGACAGTTGAGTTCAAAACCTTTAAAACTTTTTTTTTAGATTCAACTGGTGCTATTAAATATGGTCTTTGTATGTATTTGAAATACTAGGTATTCAGATATATCTGTGGCAATTACGAAAAAGTTCTTAAGTCATATTTTATTGTTTTACAGGAGAGCAGCTTTAAGCGTTCAAGTCGATTTTCAGAAATTTATTTCCTTTGCAGTTAAGTTGGGAAATTCTCTGTTAACGTTTATTTTTTTAAGCAAGTATCGTTCTACACACTATAAGTAATACATTTAAGTATAACCCAACTTAAGCTATTATTCCAAGTGAGATTAGAAGTTTAAAAAAGATAACCTGAAATTCATTTTGGTATAACTTCTTGAAAAACAGCCCAAATTAACTGAGATTTCCCCCAGTGGTACTTTCAAATATGCAGATTAAGACGGTACCATTAACTTAAAATTAGCTTATTTCGACTTAAGCTATTTTTCCTTTTTTTAATAATTACATATAATAATAAATAAATAAATAAAATATTCATAGTTGACTTTTAAGAAAGAAAAAAAAACAGCTGTTCCTCCCGTCTGCCAACAATCACCATGTTTTAATAAAAACATTGAAAAAAAATCTGCAAAAACGAATAAGATATGCATGTATAATAAAACAATTAAGTTTTAATGTCTGAAATCCATGATGCAGTATAAAGAGCCAATAAAAAAACATGTTTAATGTGTGAATGTGCATTTTCACACAATATGATGTAGAATTAGACCTGCATAAAATTTTCTTTTTCAAATGTATTTATTAAACAAAAACAGCTACAATCATGCATATTAATACATACATGCACATACATACTTACGAGCAAAGTTAATGAAAATTAATATTATAGATTTATATGTATGTATGTATGTATGTATGTATGCATCTGTGTAGTTATTTTTTCAATATCCTTGTTGTACAGGATATTTTTATGAAAGCTTTTATTTTTGTTTAGTTGTGATATAAATGCATATGTATGTATGTACATACATGTCTAATTTTGTACAAAAAAAAATCGTCTTTTCTAACGTTAAACTTTATTTGTGTTCATGCATAAATATGTACACACATATGTATGCACATATGTACATATGTATGTATGTATTCATGTGTGTAGATTTTTCCACAACGCCATCCGGCTTATTTCAGGACATCGCTGTTGTCGTTGTGATGTCCTGAAATAATAAAATAATGAATAAATATGAAACACAACTAGAGCAAAATACCAGTTCAATATCGATATTTTTTGAATTAAAAATGTACACGTACATACATATGTATTTATTTATATATATGTACATACATACATACATACATATGTATGTACATAAATAAATATGTTAAGGGAATATTTTTAATAATTTAGACTGTTTTTACAGACCTTCTCATCATTAATCGTCGGGTCCTGCAAAAGCATAGTTTTAGTCATCTAGGCAATCATTTATTTTAGAACTTATTAACCCTTTTGGGAATCCAATTGGCTCCATTTTGGTTGGGTTATGCCCATTTCACCTAACCTAATAGGTATTGATGTTTTCCGTATTTTAATTAATGCATTTATTATTTACATACATACATACATATGTATGTTTCGTGTTCTTGCTTACATACATACATATGTATATTCATATTCGTCACAATTTTCTTATTATTGATCAGAAATTTCTTTGGCTGTAACATTTTAAAATAAACATCAACAGAATATTAAAGCACTCATACACTCATCAACTACATATGTACATACAAACATGCATATTAACAAAAATGCACCGGGTGTGCGGAATTATTCAGCTGACGCTACAATACAATGCCAACAATAACAACAACAGCAACAACTGCCCAATGTGACCCAAAAAACTCGCTTAACAAATACACATAAACAGACGTATACACACATCAATACATGCATACATTATTATCAAATACAACTCCCATTCAAGGAAATAAAATAAATGAACAAAAAAAGAAATACTTATGTACTCCTACCACCAGTCAGACACCACAAAATCACATTAGCAAAAAAATATTGCACTTATGAGTAGTTCGCTTAGTCGTACCACTATAATACGAATATCATTCGTCTGATACGAAAGGGAATTTATGAAAAAACAACTTTTATGCTCATTGCCAAGCCACAACAACAACAAGAAAAAGTGTAGTATTTTATTGTATATGTTTGTGTTTTTTTTTTAAATAAATCTCTTCCGTTATTTTGGTAAAAAAAAAAAACAAAAAATACATGCATGTTGATATTTATAGGTATGTGTGTATGTATGCGCGTGCACATGTAAGTACACAATCAAAATAAATGCAACTAATCGTAGTTAAGTTCAATGTTGCCGCTTTGCTTATTTTTAACTAAATGTGGAGATGTGATTTTTTTCGCTATGCTAAAAAATTTTTACTAAATTAACTACACACAGTTATACATACATATGTATGTGTGTATGTAGGTATATACATATGTACATAAATATATGCAGTATGCAAACTTCATATGCGTATAGCCTAAACATTTAAAAAGAAAAAGTCCTGTAATAAAACAAATAACTAATAAAAATATGTATATTCTATTATATGTACCTATATGCATGTATTTAATTATATTCTTAATTGTTATTGAACGATTTTATACATAGAGGCTCTATTTAAAAAAAATATTATTAATCAAATGGTCATTTCAGTCAATATTTTTATAGAAAATAACACAGTTATGTAGATATGTACATATGTATGTAAGTATTTTTAAAAACCAAACTTCATATTCGGGCAAAAAAATTATCTCATATTCTTGTACGGAATAAGAATTTCATTTTTTCAAAATAGCAGACTCTGCATTTGATGAATGAAATAACTATTTATTCAAATGTTTAATAAATGAAGACTTTATGTAAAAAATCGTATAAGAAAAAAGTTATTTTATCAATTCAAACTACATATTACAATACAAAAAAAATATCATCAAGCAGCAACTAACAATTCGAATTGTTAATATTTAATTCAAATTCAAATATATATACATACATACATTCATATGTATGTATATTTAGTTAATATAAAAAATTCAGTTGTTGATACGACAAACACAGAAATTATTATCAACAACTAACAACGCAGAAACTGGAAAATTTTTGCAAAATAATTCTGCAAAAAAAACCAACTTCAATGCAAGGACCTGATAGATCACTCTCGAAAAAAAATTTATGGGATATAAAATTATATTTTAATGGGCGTACCTGCGCCCATTTTTTAAATTCAAGATTTTGTGTTTTTTAAAGCTTACGGTGTGTGTTAAGTTTTGTAAAAATCGGTACAGTAGAACCACTTAAAATAAATATTCAATTTTAATGGGCGTGACTCCGCCCTTTTTTAAAATTGAAGATTGTGTCTATTTTTGAGCTCAAGGTGAGTTTCGTACAAATCTGTTAAGGAGAACCATGTGAAATATAATAAGATTTTAATGGGGCGTAGCCCCGTCCACTTTTTCAACTTGAAAATTTTGTAATTACAAGAAACAAGGGTGCTTGCTAGGCTTTTCAGCAATCAAATAAGTACCATATCATAAAATTAAATTAAAAATGTTGTGGGCATGTCCCCGCCCAATTTTTTTTTCGCAATGGGACAAATGGGAAGCTATACAATCTGGGACAATAAATAATAAATTTCAACAATCGGTCTAATATGAACCGAGTTATTAAGTAACACCGCCAAAAAAAAATAGAGACGAATTGATAATCTCCTCCTTTTTTTGAAGTCGGTTAAAAATTAAGAATCATGATTGTTGATATAACAAATTTAAATTTTTCTATTCAATTAAATTACCCAACAAAATTGTTTGATAAATTATATCACAACGGAATACGCACATGTAGAAGAAGCATAAGAAATCATGTTATGCGTATTTAATAACGAGTGGATCTACAGCTGAGAGGTAAGTACCTTAGTCCTTATAGTCCTTACATAACAAAAATTACATATATGTATGTACATAGGGTGGCCGTTATTTCACTTTTTTTATTTATTCTCTTACCCCCAAAATCGGCTCAGTTTTATGTAAAACAAAATACAAACAAAATTTCATACCAATAAGTTGTGTTTTAGGGGGTGTGACCGGCCCTCAAAGTTGGCCCTCAAGCCCATATATTCAATGTAATTTATTTTTATTTTTTTTAGATTTATTTTGACTATATATACTGTATATGTTTGAAATAATTTAATATATGTAAGCTCTTATTTTACATGCTTAAAATAAAAAATTTCCATATAAATATAATTTTGTTCACATAAAATTGGTGGCATTTTGTCGGTTATTTTCCGCATTATTTTCTAAAATATTAATTTTAGCAAAAAACTTTCTTTGAGAGTAATTTTGTTGACTTGAAGACCTAAAATATTGCTCATATGGAAAATATTAAATTGAAAAACGGGCTTGAAGGCTAACTTTGAGGGCCGGACGCACCCCCTAAAACGCAACTTTTCGGTATAAAATTTTTTTTACATAAAACTGAACTGATTTGGAGGGTGAGAGTAGAAGAAATCAAAAAACAAAACGTCTCCATACAATTAACGGCCACTCTAATGTACATACATACTCGCACATACATACATATATATTTTAAGGTGTTAATTTTTTTAGTTTATAAAAGTATAAATAAGTTTTATTCAAAGATAGAAATTTTGTTTAGCGCACAAGTCAGCCATTGATTCAATCAATCGTTAAGTGAGTCAGTTCTTTTATTATTGCCACAATAAAGCGACTGAAGCCCTGACAGATGACAATTGTTATTGTAGTTGTTCAATAAGCGTGATATTTTCAAATTGTTGGCGATTTTGAAAAAAACAAATATATTTTGTCATTTGCCTTATCAAGAATGGATTTTTTTTATTTTTGGTTTTAAGATTAAAATCTCACTTTATACATATATTCTTTTTTGTTTTTTTATGGACAATACAATTTTTGCTTTTCACCAACTGATGACCTTAAAATCTTAAATGTCTGCTGTTTAGTGAAAATGTTTTTGATCTATTTATTACGTATGCCAATCACACGCTGACAGGATTAAATTATAATTCTTTTGCAGTAGGTTTTTATATATTTTTTTTATTTATATGTACATATATTTTGATGTGTCTTAAGTTTTTCTTAATTGTTAATAACTAATTGAGCATGAAAGTAGTTTTCCTGGTTCTTACTTAATCATTATTATTTTTTATGGAGTCTCTCATTTTTTAATGTAATAAATGAAGCATTGCTCTTTAATCCAAATGTGCATGAAATATTCTTTCAAAAAAATTAGAAAAAGGTTCACTTTCATTTGATTCATTGAATTGAAAAGTATTCAAGAGATTTTGTTATGAAATCGGTAAATGATATTTGACAATTGTGGAATTGAGAAATTATGAAACAAAAAGAAAGGGAGAGTAAGATATGGAGAGAATAAACATAAGCCTAGTTTGCGATATTGCGATTCCTGCCCATTTTGACTCCTCGGACTTTCGGTACAAAAACTACTGCTGTAGTCTAGGGTTGCCAGATTTTTTCCGACCTATTTCGCCAAATTGATTTTAAAAGTTTCCAAAATCAATTTTATATAGTTTTTCTTAATATATATTTGATAATAAAATTCTTGTTACATAACGCTTTTTTTTAAACAAATTTTTATAAAATATTCATATAAACATTGAGCAGAAAATCGCCAAACTAGAAATAAAATCGCCAAAAACTATTTTTTTAACTACTCGTTCAATAAATTAATTTTCCTGAATTTCAAAAATGTTGAAGCTCAATTTTGTTAAAAAAATAGCCATAAGAATCGCTAACAAATTTATTTATTGCCGGAAAAGTATCTATAACGACAAAACAAAAAATAGACGCCAAACAAGTTAAAAATCGCCACGATTTTTGAGAAATCGCCATATCTGACAACCTTCGATTATGTTCGAATCAAAATAATAAATTGTCAAACAATTGATGCATTTCTTACATCAAATGAAAAAAGTTAAACACTAAAAATATCATTGAAATACAATTTACTTTTCCATGTTTCGAAAATTCGAAGTTAAGTGCGAATCAATCTAATACAATTCAAAAAAAACTGATATGTTTCTTATAGCAAATGAAAATGACTAAACACTAAAAACATTTCTTAAATACAATTTATTTTTTTGTGTTTCGAAAATTCGAAGTTATGTTCGAATCAAAATAATATTATAAAACAAGTAACTTATTTGTTATAGAAAGTGAAAATGATTAAATGATAAAAATATTTCTTAAATAAAATTTGTTTTTTTTATGTTTCAAAAATTCGAAGTTAAGTTCGAATCAAAATAATAAAATATAAAACAATTGATGTGTTTCCTCTAGCAAATCAAAAAAATTAAACACTAATAATACTATAGATAAACAATTTATTTTTTCATGTTTCGAAAATTCGAAATTATGTTCGAATTAAAATAATATTATAAAACAATTGATGTATTTCTTATAGAAAGTGAAAATGATTAAACACTAAAAATATGATTGAAATACAATTTATTCTTTAATGTTTCGAAAATTCGAAGTTATGCTCGAATCAAAATAATATTATAAAACAATTGATGTATTTCTTATAGAAAGTGAAAATGATTATATACTAAAAATTTTTCTTAAATACAATTTGTTTTTTATGTTTCGAAAATTCGAAACTAAATTCGAATCAAAATAATGTTATAAAACAAATGAAAATGATTAAAAACTGAAAATATTTCTTAAATAAATAATACTTAAATAAAATTTTTTCATATTTCGAAAATTCGATGTTATACTGGAAATGAAAAAATAATAATTATTCCCTGAAGATTCGTAGGGGGGGAAGTTAAGATAACGTTCAGTACACAAAACTCGAGCTCAATAATTTTATTTCAGCATCCATTTAATGTTGTAAGCTTTCTAATATTTATGTTAAAATATTTTAAATCGCTAAGTTACAAAAAATTAAACGAATTCATTACATTTTATTAATTATTATACTACTTTATTCAAAATTCACTCTACATATCCTGGCGTGTGGTGGGTCCTGCAGCTGTAAATACACAATTACTCCATCCATAACAAATTTCAAATAAAACGGGAGCACATGTTAAAACAAAAAAAAAATGTAGTCAAAGGTCGTCGCCGAACACTTTAACATCGATTTTCACAAATTTAAAGCAAATGAAATCAGATTTACAAGAAACAATATTTAAAAAAAGTCTCATTTAAATATTTCTTTTCATACATTATTTTCTTGAGAAATTCATATCCCTTAAGTATTTGAACTCTCAACTTCGTTTTTTTTTCTTTTTTGGTATCATAGATTTATTGATGAAAATTTTTGTAAGACTATTTCCCGCTCCCCTCTTATTTTAAACATAAACTGCTTAACGAAAGACATTTATGTAAATATCATACTTACTAATTCATATTATTATGCAGCATATCGTCATGAGGGGATGTTTGGAAAGAAGAGGTCACAGAGGCAGCCACCTTTAACACATCTTTAAGTAAAACGCGCGCGCCACTAAATATAACACTTCTTTTTCTTTTCTTTTTTGTCGTTGTAGTAAATTCAATTGATTATAAAAGTAAAAAGTATCCTTAGGGGTTAGTTTGGCTCATGCTTAAAGGTCACCAACTCCATAGAAGAATGTGTAAGAAGTAGCTAGCGTCTGCCGAGGGTCGTTTCTCCGAAAATAAAAATTGTTTTCTTTTACACTTCCTATTTTTTTTTTTTTTGTCAAAAAAAAGAGATTGTAATAATAAAAAGCCTTTGTTGTTGGTTTTCTATGGTTTTAGATAGATTGCAGTGGTGTTTTCGAAAAAGAACGCAATCTTACGTCTGCATGTATGAGTACATATACGATTTGAATTTTTTCTAGCTGTAATTTAGGGAAGCGTGTTGCGCACGCGTGTTGAATTCTTTTTTTTCTATCTTGATTATTGTTATGATGTGTTTGATTTCTTTTAGTTGATCCTTGGAGGATTATGATTTGTTGGCAGGAAATTGTATTTTTTTTTTCATTATTATTATTATTGTTGAGAATAACCTTTTGGTCGACTTTTTGTGTTAAAAGTTCCATTTGGTTTTTATAGATGGGGTGTAGAGGATTTTGGTTGCTGAGGTTTGGTTATGATTATGCATAATTTGTTTTAAACGAATAAAAATGTTTAAAAACTTTTCATTTGGTAATCTCACAAGAAGGAAAATTAAATTTTCGAAAAAACCAAAATCAATATATTATGAATATTTTTAAAAATGAAAAAATGTTCAACCGAAGAAATTTGTAATGCAATTTTCTATAATGAAAAATATACGTCCAGTTCATTTGTAATGGCCCAGAATAAAGCAAATTAATTTGTTGCGTTTCAACTTCGACTACCACGTTTTTGTAACAGATTACAGAACAACTCACAACTTTTGTATTCGAAGTCGAATTAGGCCAAGCACGGCTTAACGTCAATATAAATTCCATTTTTTATTATCTAACTAACCCAATTGTTGTATTTTCATTTTGTGATATAAAAACTCCACTAATTTAACAATATATTTTTTTCGAACATAAAATAAAACTTTCGAAGTATAGGAAAACCCTATTAACAAATTTAATTAAACCAAAGTTATACTTGATTTTTTTATATTAATTTTTTGGGGCAAATAAATATATGTATGTATATGTGTCTGAAACACATGTATTTTTGTCCATTTCGAATATAACTTCGAATTTTCCAAACATGCAAAATAAATTTTAATTAAGCAAAATTTTTAGTGTTTAATCATTTTCATTTGCTAAAGGAAATACATCACTTGTTTTATTATATATTATTTTGATTCGAAAATAACTTCGAGTTTTCGAAACATGAAAAAATAAATCGTATTTAACTAATATTTTTAGTCTTTAATAATTTTCATTTGCTAAAGAAATACATCATTTGTTTTATAATATTATTTTTATTCGAACACAACTTCGAATTTTCGAAAGATGAAAAACCTACTTTAAGGCTTAATTTGAGCAAAATTATGCTCACTTTTCGTAGTTTCCTTTCCTAATGTACACATTGCTTATTTCATTAAATTGTACACAATTTTTTTTACAACAATTTTAATTCGAACATAGTTTTGAATTTGGAAACAATTTGATTTAGAAGTTTAATTTAAGTAATATTGCTTACGTTATTATTTTATAGGTCTACTGAGACATTACTTGTGCTATTATATTTTCTTATATCTAAGATTCTACAATTCGAATTTATACAAAAAAATATTTAATAGTTTAATTTAAGTAAATTTGTACTTGCTTCTTCTATCACCATTTTTTACTGTAAATATACTGTTTGTTTTAAAAAAATTCTAAATTCGTACACAACTTAGAATTTTCCAAATTTGTATGCAAAATATCTATTTAGAAGTTTATTTTAACCAAATTTTTGCTTGCGTTATTATTTTAGCTTTTAATTCGAATACAGGCTAATTCGAATTTGAATAAAAAAATATATCTTCTGCTGCAAAAACATTTTCTTATTAAATTCCCTTAATTCGATACTTAACTAAAAAATACTTAAATAAAATACTAATGCTTAAAGGTTTAACTTTAATGAAATTTTGCTTGCTTAGTATTCTGCAAATATGCAATTGTTTCGCAACATTCTTTTTAATTCGAGCACACACAATTTCGAATTTAAGTAACAAATTTAAATTTTTTATTGGAATTATCATTTACTTAAGTCCATAAATTACATTCTTATAAAATTTGTTTAATTCGAACTTAAGTTCGAATACTCGAATTTTGAAAATACTCAAGCTCATAAATTTAATTTGATTCAAATATGACTTGTTTCGTTTTCTTATATAAATTTATTTTATATTTCTATATAATTTCCTTAATTCGAACATAATTTCGAATTTTCAGAATATGGGAAAACTTACTTACTTAAGAAAATATTTTAAGCAAAATTTAATTTATATTATTTGCAAAATGCTTTACTTGTTTTATATTATTTTTTATTCGTATATAATTTCGAATTTTCGAACATGGAAATACAATAATACAATAATAATTTTAGCAAAATTTTACTTTTTTATTATTTGCATTATTTACTGCAAAATACATTACATTCTTATATTATTTTTGATTTCGAACATGATTTCGAATTTTCAAGACATGAACGAAATCTACTTAAAAGTAAATTTTACTTATTTTTTATTTATTTTTTATTAAAAAATATATTTTATAATTATTTTATTATGTTTCCTTCATTCGGACATGAATTTGAATTTTTAAAAAATATTTCAATAGTTTAATTGAAGTAATATTTTAGTTTTCTACTACGAATACATATAAATATATATTTTTTTTATTTCGAACAAAGCTTCGAATTTTTTATTTATTAAATCTAATTGAGTAAAATTTTAATCACAAAGGACCCAATTTGGTCGTAGTCACACATTTTATTTTTATCATGAATATTTTTTTTAGTTCGAATATAATTTCGAAGTTTAAAATTTTTAGAAATTAATCATTTCAAACTTTTAATTCAAGTAAATTTATCATTTATCAAAAAAAAGTAAATAAGAAAATAAAAACATGCATAATCTTAAATTTTCGACATTGCATGTATATACTCGTAGGAATTTCAATACTTAAAGCCAAACAACTCAAACTTTATCTAAAACTTGGGGAAAAGTCGGTTTTAAGGCAGATTTTAATATGTACAAATTTCGAAAATCTCAAAGTTAAGAGTAAGTTCGAATTTTTTCGAAATTCAAGTTTATTATTATATTACATCGCGATCTACATATATAAGGAGTAATATGTCTTTAACGCAAAAAAACTTTGTGCGTTTAGGAATATTATTATTTGTTGCCGGAAAACAACAACAACCATTTGAAATTCCTCATTTTTTATTTGTTCGAAGTACATTATTATTGTTAAACCCTTAAATTGTAAAACAAATGTAATCCGTTAGGCGTGTTAGATTCATAATAAATGTTTAATTCCCTTAAGGATACTTAAACAACCAAAAATTGCCAACAAAAACAAACATTTCTTTTAGACACAAAATCATAAATTAACGATTTACAAACAATTCCCTGTGAAAAAATAAACAGAGTAAAAAATGCATTAGAACCATTCTAAGAATAGATAACAACTGACCAAATAATGAAATATAGCTAAAGATTCACTCGACCAATAAAATAAAAATCAAAAAGAAAATTTAACATCTTTTGTGTTTAATTAAACATCAGCTGCTGATCCTGAGCAATTAAGGTATAAGTTTTTTTAAATTTTCAACTGCATTGAGAAAAAATATAAATTGGCACAAGCAAAAAAAGGATATTTTATTACCATCTTTGATAGTATTTTTTTTCTCTACTTCCCCCTTCAATGTGTTCATCATCATTTGGTCCATGTTGACAAAAGGTCAATTGTTTTCAAAGGACAATTGAACGGTTCTCTTGCTCAAAAAGGAACAACTCAAAAATACGTTACACACTTTTGAGGTCGCCTTAGAGGTCATTCTGATCATCATTTAAAATAAAATGTCAATATGAAAAGAAATTTTGCAGCTTGATTTGAAGATTTTGCCCAGGACAGTCAGCAAAAACCATTAGGGAGAGAGAGAAAGAGAGAGAACTACGAGAGATACTTCTTAAAATCAAGATGATCTTAAATGCTCATTTTAGCTTAAAACTTCATTAATATTTATAGCTACTTACTCAAAATTGAATTAACTAGGAAAGTCCTTTCACGGAAAACATTTGCGCAAATTTTTAAATTGGCGCGCTCTCTTGCTTGTACATACAGCAGATAAAGTAACATTGTTTTGGTAAGATCATTCATTGCTTTCTCTTGTCTTGGCCTGATCGCATTTGTTTTAAAATGTCATTTCTATTATATGGACAGGGTATTAATTTACCTTTATCTTGACTAATCCAACTGTTTCTTAAAGTGAAAAGAATAGAAAAATGAAAACCAGCAGGAGCACTTATCCAACTGTCACTGCGCATAGAAACTCATTTAGAGAGAAAACTGAAGAGAACGAGAGAAAATGGGCAGCTTGAGGAAGTGCTCAATATTTTTTTATGTTTGCCAAGGAAACTATTTTATATACAAGTATATTTCTTTTATTTTTTTTTTTGTATTTGTAAGAAAGTGTCAAAAGACAAAGACTACGACTATGAAGATTTTTTAACAATCTAAATAACACACACAGGACATTTCCGGATTTGTGCTGCTATAGCAGTGTAACAAGGAAATCTTTCGTTTTTTTATAGTTTTTTAGATAAAAATGATACAACTACTAAGCTGTTGGTTTTTTTAGCTCATGTTACATAAATGTTTTTTAATTGTTTCCTTAAACAATGACTTCTAAGCAATCAAACATAAATATATACACGCTAAAAAGATCACTATCGATCATGGAAGAAAGTGAAAAAATAGACAAATAAGGAAAACAGGAGGGTAAAATAAGAGTAATAACTTTTTTAATTAATAAATAATAGTTTATCAAAAAATGGGAAAAACATTTAAAAATTGTTTAGAATGATCGCGAAGAATTAGAGACAGCGGTACCTCCTCTGACGGTAACACTCATTAAACTCTTGCAAACTCTTGTTGCAATTTATTGTCCCCAAATATGAAAAATCAGGAGAAAGAAAATTGTAAAAGTTCCAAAAATTTTAAGCATAAAATTTAACAAATATATGTATATGGTTACCTTAATATAGAAAGGGCCTAACTCATACTTTTTTGAAATCGAGTATTTTGTTTATTTCGATAGCAGAACATCTAATGTATCGAAAAATGCAAAAATCTCAACTTCAAAAAAATAATGAGTTAGTCCCTTTCTATATTAAAAGGTAACGATATACATGAGAGAATGACAATGAGTACTCAAAAAAAAATATGTAGCAAATAGTCTTAATTTTAGCAACTGCATAGGATCATAACAATGCATGGCGTAAACAATTCGTAGGCTGACATATTTTTTCTCAAGCAACAAGGTCTTTAGCCGATTCCAACATACAAGAGCATCTCAACTTCGTTTATGCAAAAAAGTAAAATATGCTATAACTAATTAAAAATACACATTTGTCTCAAGCGCACTGACTCGCTCTCTCGCTCTCTCTCTCTCTCTCTCTCAAACTTACAGTCTGAGCAAGCTTGTACCAAGGCTATGGATATTTAATCGGAAAAAATCAGGACACTCGGGATATATATTTATCATAAGCCACTATATACCATACATTTGTGTATATAAAATGAGTGTCGGTATGTGTATGGCTGTTTGAAAAGCATTCTTAATGTGTGTCTATGTACGAATAAAATAGCCCTGTATATACGCATGCCTAGCCGATTAATAGTCAGAGTATTTTTATAGTCATGCGCAAGATTGTAGCTCCTATAGTCTACAAATTTTAGTTATAGTTGTTTGTGCTGCGTAATTTAAAAAATGTTTAGAAACATAGTTGTTCAAAGAGTACTTAAAACTAAACTTTTGTCATTCTCTGATATACATATCGCTTCTTTATTGCAATAGTGTTATGTCAAAAACTGCATGCTCGCAGTTAATAATGTAGAATAGTGTATCTTATGTAAAAAATTTCATAAAAATGTCTCCTTGCACGCCATCTCTTGAGAGAGGAAAGTTTCTTAATATCAACCTTTTATTTAAAAGCTTACTTTGACTAAGTTACAATTAAGGAGCGATATTTACAACCCATAAAAAAAACTTTAGTTAATTTTAATTATTATTTTTCGAACTTCATTTATTTCTTTATTTATGATTTGATAAGGATAAAGTTCGTATCGCCAAATTACATGTGATAGTTATTAATGAAAAATAACACCAAAGTTAGTTGTAAATATTCTGACAAACACGTAGTAGAACGGAACAACTACTAGCCGTTTTCGAAGGCCACTACACCTTCATAATCAGCATTCTTTGCGTTTGGTAAAGTGGAGTGTGGTGTAAGTTGTTGTACATTTCTGCTTTATATACGCAACTTTTATTCCATATGGAATATGGGAAATTCCCAGGAGACGGATGCGACATTCGTACACTTTTATTTGAGCAAAAATCAAGAAAGGAATGGTAAGATCCAATATATATCTTAGAGTTTTAAAGCAATGAGGGAGTAGTATATTTAAGAAAAAATTCTGGGCGATATCAATAACAAAGCAAAAAGATATAAGCAAATGTCAGCAAGAAACGGACGCGACAAAAGTAGAAGTTATTTTTGTGCACTTATAGAAATATACATAATTCAGCGAAATTTTATGAAGAATTTTTTTTGTAAATTTAGAAATAAATGTGAAAGAAAATTTTTTATGAGTAGATTTATAAAACATGAACATTTTGTTTTAATTTTTTTTAAATGGTTAAAGTACAAATACGGAGGCGACAAGGTGGACGCGACATTTTTTCCCATGATAATTAAACGCAGTAACCTTTATAATATTAATTGAACTTTAATTAAAAAGTAATAAAACGATAACAAGCGCTTATTTACTGCTGAAAAAAGTTAATAAATATTGATTTTATGCAACGTATGCGACATTAAGGTATAGGTGGAAGCAACCTCAAACAACTTCCCTTATTAAAGCTACAGTCTTCTTTTTTTCCGCTAATGCATGGGTTGTTCTTAGTAGGAAATTTGGAAATTACAAAAAAAGAAAAATAATACAAATTACTTTAAATAATCGCTAAAAAAAAGATTCAGCAAAGAAAATAATTCTTTAAAAGTCCCATATTTTGCTTAAATAATTTCACAAATTAAAAACGCTTTTACATTTGTAAAGTATAGAGCTTTATGCTTTATTATTTAAAACAAAAACAAAATTTTTAGCAAAAAAAATTTTTTTTTGGTTGACCTTTTTCTGGAGTTACCCATATGTGAATTATTTTGATTCAACGTATTTCAATTTGATGAAAGTTTTTTTGTAATGAAAGCTCAATTGTACCATCTCTAAATTTACAACAATCTGGCCATTGTCCAGAGAGCAAAAATGCTCATAAGACTTTTTAAAGAAAAATTTACCCAGAAGTTTTTTATCGAAGACAAATTGTTCCATATTTTCGAAGGATTATTTGTCTTGAAATTTTGCAATGAATAATGCGAATAATTTAAATTATAATTATACATAAATATAATAAGGTTTACAATTATATTAAACTTTAAATGGGCAAATTTTGCATAACATATTATTAAAAGGTGAAAAAATTTAGCAATAATTAAAAACTGTTTTTAATATTTTTATGGGACATTTTTACCTGCACAGAATCTAGCAGAATTTAATTGAAATTTTTATGAAAATCTATACCGGTTACAGCAAAGTTTTTACACATTTATCAAGATTTTTATCCAAATCAAAACGCATTAACTACAACCACACAACAGCAATGTAGCCAATTCCCACTCCTTTTTATATACACAGGCTGACTTTTTAGTACAAAAAAAGCTATAGTTAAATTTCTAAGTTATACTAGATTTTAAGTAGAAATCTACTACATTTTGCCCGAAATCTCGTAAGCAGTAAATTTTTCTAAGATGTAAAGGGACTATTTATTGCTGACATATTGTGAAGAAAAAAAAGCAATGTGAGTCCGATCACATCTAGTAATGAAATTTTTTTTAATATTGGCTTATGGTAACTAAAATAAGATATATGTATAAATTTTTTACTCTACTGTATTTAAAAATCTATGGAAAACTGCATCTATAGTAGTGAAATTATTAGTTGTGGTGGCTTATGGAGAATTGCTCATATGCAATTGGAAAACGTCAAATAAAAATTTTTTTTAAAGCTTGCAACTGTGGGTATGCAAAATTTGTATTAAATTATAATAATTGGCATGAGATTTGGATTGTTACACAATTTTCGTGCACCAGCTTCAGTGTAAGGCAACAGTACGTAATGAGGATATGTTATAATATAATATTATAAATTCCTTATAAAGACTGCTATATATCTTTTAAACAAATATTTGACATTTAAAACGCTCTTTTATTTAAAAGCTTATATTTATTTTATTTATTTTATTATATATATTTTATATATTTTATTTTTTTTCAACTTTTTAACAAAATTATCCCCACTGGCAACACTATTACACTTCACTTCACAATTTCTATTAAAATTGACATTGCTCCTGAAGGTATGCTTTAAAATTTGGTTGAGCGTATTTCTATGCAGCTGTTAAGTTTATCTGTACTTGTTGGTATTAATTACACTACGTATAGATGTTTACACACCAACAAATTATTTGGTTTAAACCAAAATTGTCATAAAAATTTTACCTAAAGTAGACTTGAAATTCAAATTAACTTTCTTAGAATTTGGCCCTTAATAATGAGTATATCCTTCATCATTTGATACCTACGACATCAAAAATACGGCTTGGGAGGGAGTTGTAGAGGTTTTCATTTAATGTAAAAAGTAAAACTTTCCATTAAAGCAAAAACGGAGTTTCAAAAATTTTTTTGCTTACCGTGCACTTCTTAAATTTAATAAACATGAGAATATCAACGAGTTTCTTTCTTTTTTTCTCCCACAAAAACAATTTTTTGACATTTATGAAGTTTTATTTTTGTTTTACATGCTACTTTCATCAAATCGAAGTATGTATGTATATTCCAGAGTAGACACCAATTATAATTTCAGACCAATCCCCAACCATTTTCAGTTCAAGAGAATATGGTGGCCACTTCAAATCAAGGTTTCGTTAGTTTCTTTAAGTAACATTATAGCGAACATATATAAAAATGTTTTATTTAACTGAAGTCGGTTCAATATTTTCCAGATTTATTTTTTAAATTCTAGTGAAAATTTTATATTCTCAAGGGCGTGGTCACTTTCAGTCTTGCCAATTACGTCACTTTCAAATCTCAATGTATGAGCCAAGTTACGTAAAAATCCATTAAGTAGAAGCACGTGAAATATAATCGGGGCAATTATGATTAAAATTCCTCGAAAAATTAGAATTTTTGCTTTCCCTTTTGCTTTATTTTAAGAGGAATTGTTTCCCGAGACAAATTTTTCTCCCATTTTTTTAAATGCAAGATTGGGTGTATTTTAGAGCTCAAAGTATGTGCCAAATTTAGTAAAAATCTATTAAGTAGAAACACGAGATATATAATTTTAACAATTTTAAGAGACGTGGCTGCACCCATTTTTTTAACTTCGAAATTGTGTCTCTACAAGAACCAAATGTGTTTGCTTTGTTTGGCAGCAATCGGATCAGTAAAAGATAATAAAATCAAAACAAAAAATTTTTGGGTGTGTTCTGCCTATTTTTTAACAATGGGGCCAAATGGAAGCTTTGCCTTTTAGACAGAAAAAGAATATTTAAAATCGGTCTAACAGGTACCGTGTTTCGAAGTAGCAAACATAAAAAAGTAGATAGAACTGATAACCTACTCCTTTTTTGAAGTCGGTTAAAAAAATATTACAAAGTTTCTTAGATTTTAGCCCTCCCAAAGGAGAAAATTTTACACCAAATTATGGAAAAAATTCTATTTATGCATACGTACTTACATATGTACATATATAATCTTGCACTTATTAGCAGCAAAATTTACCCAATTGTAAGAAATTTTTGCAATGAAAAACATTCCTCAAAATTTCTTTTATGGAAGGATATACAAGCATACATACATACATACATACATACAAACTGACTGACTATTATACTGGTACTCGTACATCCGAGAACAAACTGGGAGAAGGTTAGGGCATTCGAAGTCGAAAATGCAAAACACTTCTTTACAATTTAATGATTTATGATTTGAAATTCGGGTCAATATCGAATGCTACTGGTCTTATAAATATTACACTCTCTGCAAATTTATTGAAAACTTTTCTAACGAAAATTTGTCAGACTAAAATCTATAAAATTAAATAA